>JAGGAT010000344.1:0-36522 GCA_017657195.1 Termitomyces sp. T70a
GGAGGACTGGGTAGGTAGAACTGTAATCACAAGATAGATAACCACGATCAGTTGAGATCAGATAACGACCGTTACACCAGCGCCCTCACCTGATGTATCCCCTGTCATGTCAAAAGATCACATACACAGTCCGATTTCACTTCAATGTCCGAGATAGGATTACATGCTATATACATCTTGTTGCTCATTATACGAACGAGAAAAGTGATAAAAGTACGTCCAGGTACGTGAGAAACTTGAAATGGAAGGCTAGCCATCCTCGATGCGCCAGGCTGGATAGATGAAGAGTTTCGTAGGTATATTGCAACGATGATGGTATAGTAAAGGTGTGTGTGGAACATGTTGAGCTAATAACGGATGGGAGAAGTCGAGACTCTAAGGTGGAGGAGAGGCGCGGACGAAGAAGGACAACGTCGAATATCCATTTTCGCACAAGCTTTATACTTCCGAAGCGAACAGTGCGCCACGCTTCTGATGCAGGTGCTGGACCTCCGCCGCGGCTGCTTCTTGAGGTTCTTCTTCCCCAGGATACACATGCAATTGGGGAGCAGCCGCTTCTCTCCTCTCGGGTTCACGCCGGCGCTGGATTGCCTGGAAGCGCTCAGCGCGCTCGACAAAGGTGATTTCTGTGGGGATGATGGCTCTTGGAAGCGCGGGCGGAGGACTGACGGCGGCGTGCCGCAGATACGTGCGTCCAAGAAGGCTGCGTGGGCCAGGAGTCGGTGCGCTCTGCTCAAAAGTGGTTGGCAGGGCACTGGCGCACGACAAAAAGGCGAAAAAAAGCGCAGCGACGAAAGTGAAGAGTGTAGTGGTGTGCATGACTGACTGAAGTTGGTTTGAAAGAATGGGTTTCTTAAGAAGGGTATGAAATTTCGTGGTTTCCTGCCGCGAATAGGTTTAAGGGGGGGTGCTGTGAACGTTTATCGATGGGTGTGAAGGAAGAACAAGATATTGACAACGCCCGCTGTTGTTTTCTTAAAATACAAGAGTCCCGGCTACTGGCGGTGATGGTTAATGTTAATTGACTGGTTTTAGTAACATGACGTGTCCCAAAGTCTATCAAGGTCGGATATTCCCGTTTAGTGCTAGTGATATGTCATCTGATCTTAGGTCCTCAATCACTGCAGTGCCATGTGTGCTACCAAACTATTGAAGTGATTATGGTATGCATACGTACGATACATATTAATGTGTACATAACGTCGATAGATAAGAATCAAGAACCTCAACAAGCTAACATCCACGCCCTCAAATTCCCCTTCATGATCAACGCCTGGCGTGAAGAAAGTGGTTATGATAAACCAATTTTCCCTTTTTCTGACGATTTTGCTCGAGATATTGCTCCCAATCTTTTCCTGGGTGCGACTTGGTTATCGCATGCAGAGTCCAATCCAACGCCCTCTCCAATCGTTCCTTCAGCTCAGCAACTTCTTCATGACAGTTCCAGGACATTGGCCGACGGAAAGACGCCCACACGTAAAGCACCGTTGCCTTATGAAGTGACTCGAGCTGTTTCACCATCAGAGGAGTCACACCTTTTGTATTGGCTTCAGTCTGTAGACGCTCGACTGCTTCCAGGCTCTCTACTAAAGGCGAAGAATTGACGCATTCCCAGAGATCAACAGACATTTTTTCCTGGTATGCAGTGAAAAACTTGCTAACGATATCAAGCGCTTCGCGGTCGAGAACCGGGGTGGGGGAGAGGAGGAGCAGCATATTATCGCTGGCGGACAATCGACCCAGATGTGTTTCCATGATTTTGCATACACGGTCAAGTTTCTTCTGATCCATATCCTCCTGGCGTAAGTAAACAGGGATACGTGAGATGTAATAAGACGCCTCGAGAATGGTCTTCGTCGTAGAGTTGGGCGGAAGTGCGAGGGAGAAGGCTTGGTAACTCGAGGAGTCGATGCCGATACGAGCGGCTTGGAGTGGTTGAGGAAGTGCGTTCATAGCTTTTTTTATGTGCGGTATATTTTGCGGTAAGAGTGAAGTGACGTAGCCGCCAGGAGGATCATTCCCATGAAGCCCATATCGGCCTGCGCGGCCGGCAATCTGCTTCGTTTGAGAGATGGAAAGTGGTGCTTCCCGCACACCCTGGTATTTCTTTGTATCCTCAAAAATGATGCGCCTAATCTTACTTCGACAAAAATGAGATGGAAGCAAAAAGATAAGGATGGAGAACATACAGATTAAGCCCCATCCCAATGGCGTCGCTGCCTATTAAGATATCATACCCGCTGTTAGGGTCATTAAAAAGCTCCGCTTGCTCGCTTCGTATTTCAGGCGGGAGACGTCCGTACACAAGGGCACAACGAAAGGGGGTCAACTTCTCGATCTTATGTTTTAGACCGAAGATATTGCTCCGTGCGAAGGTAACGATGCAGTCCCCTTTCTGCACTTTACTCCAATCTCCGTTGAGGCTCTCCTCTTGCACAATCAACGGTGAAAGTCGCTCGTATCGGTTAACGATGACCTCATCACCAGTGTCCTTCAGCAGAGCCTGAACAACAGGGACAGCCGTCTCCTCGCCACAAAGATGCACTTCTTTCGCACAAAGACCCAACAGTGCTATCGTCCACGAACTTCCACGTTCGGGATCGCCAATCATCTGAATTTCGTCGATGACAGCTACATCGTATATTTTCCTCAGACTCAGCATCTCCACGGTACACGATTGAAGCGGAGCTGCTTCATCGACGATCCTAAGTTCCTCCCCCGTGCGCATGTTGCACAGCCTCGCGTACTTCGGATTTCCTTGGTCGTGAGTCGAGTCGGTGTCTGCCGTTATCGCTTCCTCGTCGACACCAGCTGGCACGATCTTGCCACGATTAAGACGGTCCCAGATTTCGTGAGCGAGTAACCGCAACGGTCCAGCGTACACACCCGTGTTCGCAGCGGCGAGTGCCCTCAACGCGTTATGGGTCTTCCCACTGTTGGTGGGTCCAACGTGCATGATAATTTTCCGGTGAAATTTCCTGGCCTCGGGAAAGCTTTCAGCGGGGAACCAGCGGTCGCCTGCTTGAGCGAGACCTTGAATTCTGTGAATGGTGTCTCCGGAAAGGCCCGCAGAAGTAAGACGTTCGACTTGTTCGAGCTCGGAAGCCCAGGTGAAAAGGATGGTGTTATATATAACGTCGATAGAGTGTAGTCGGTTCTCGTCGTCTAGGTGGCGTACGAAACGATCGAGGACGTATTTACGGTGCCCCTCGCGAGTTGAGAGTTCACCCGCCGTTACCGCATGGACAAAGGCGTTGAGCAGAGGTGAGATTTCGCTCGGTGGGATGCCGAAGGACTTGAGACGCTCAGGGAGCCATTGGAGACGAGACCACTCCTTTACTTGCGCTTCGAAGAAGGCGGGTATATTCTGTGGATCAACTCGTGGGACATAATAAGAAGGACCGAACTGTTCATCTGCACGACCAAATGATTGAGGATTGGCTGGTCTCCTGTTGCCTCCATAGTTGCTAGACCGTGCCTTTGGTTTCGAGTTACCGCCGCTACGGTGTCGTCGGAATGAGAGGCTTGCCAGAGTCGTCCATGACTCTGTAGAAGCTCTAAGTAGTGTGTGCCGGCATTGGAAACAGGATGAGAGCGACAGCAGACGCATGCCGCATAATCAGTGCGTCCAGTTGATTTCAAAATTTCAATACATGTTTACATATGTTTCAAGTCCACGGCTTCGCCATCATTTTTCCGACCCGTCACTCTTGGTCGTCGTGACCGGCAACGACGAGGAAGCTTGCCTTCTGCAATGGCGGCTCTACCTTCACAACTAAAGGCGCTCACACGCTTGCGCTGCGCCGTCTTCCAAACATCATATAATCCGACCAACGTGAGGACTGGAGCCAAATACCTCCGCGCACGTCTTCGCGGCCCGTCTATGCTCAATTACTACCCACCAGAAATCAATCTCGCGCAGTTGGCACGGAAGTATCCTGAGCTTGAGCTTGTGGATGAAGATGAGGAGCAGAGGTTGCAGGATATTGAAGATAGGAAGAAGAGAGGGAAGGGTGCGCCGAAGAAGGCGAAATCGAAGGGTGCGTTGATCCTTTTACTCGGCTTGCGATGTGATTCTGATTTTTTTTGAACTTTCCAGCTGACAGTAGGAGAAACCAGAGAAAACGGTAGTCTGGTTTCCAGCAAAATTACTGTATTTATTCATCAACCTAATTGCTCCGAACCGTTTACTCTGTCTACTGATGCGCGTGATGCATGACTTTCGCTCTGTCTACTGATGCGCGTGAGCATGACTTTCGCTCTGTCTTCTGATGCGCGTGATACATGACTTTCGTTCCGTCCTGGGAATGCCTTCGTTCATCATCATACGGGCTCTAGGCCAACTTGCACTGACTAGCCCGCTGTAGCTTAACTACGAAAGACAGGATGTGGAGCTTTCGAGAATAAGAATATCAAACCTCTCATCCGTTCCATTTAGCGGCTTTCTTTTGCCCGATACTATCAACCATGTACGGATATTGTTGACGAAAACAAGCTCAGGCAGTCCAGAGGCGAGAACTACTTACAGCTCACGTGCCGAGATTGATTCCAATACAAGAACTCCTAGTCTGCTGTGGAAGTTTATTTTCCCCAATCACACCATGTAAGGCGCTCGATGTTGCCGTGGAGATTAAGGACATGATACTATAGGAACTGCGGATCCCACACCCCATGGCGTACGCGGAGAATGAGTGAGCTGCCTGGAATAGACGCGAACGATTGTTGACTTGGTACGAAGAGCCTGGGGATATGCGGGGGGACGAGCAGCGAGACTCTAGAGTATCGCGATGTTCGTCTGATTCTTCCCTCTCCACACTCAATCGCCCCTATCTAATTGACTTGCTGCAGTATTTTTTCTTCTTTGAGAGGAGGTTTCTGGCCTCATGTGGTATTCACATCCATTGGTAGCTGATTCCGCTTTTTCAACCGCCCGAAAAAGATGTGAGAGAATATTTCTTCAAGGGCCAAGATAGGATCACTTTTCTCTGTATCAAATGCCTGGATTTCAGTGTCTCAATTCTGCTAAAATTAGAGGCGTTACCGTGATATCATGATTTTCTTTTCCTTACACTATCTGCATTGCATCGTAGCTCTCACGGAAAACATTTTTTTATTTATCTTGGGAACTCGTTTGTGTATATAAGGTCATGAGCAATTCATTCGTCGAGTTGTCCCGAAGTTTCTACACATTATGGACATGATCATCAAAGGCGTACTCTCATTTTCCGTAGCCGTCATACTCCTGGCCGTCATACTCGCCTTGCGAGTAGGCCAATCGTTTACTTATAGCCACCTCCTCCGTGGCAACCACATCCTACCTCCTCCCGCCAGCTCGATTCGCGAGGCAGGCGCCCCCTCACGCATAGAAGGAGAATACGTGAGGAGGCGACTGCTTCGCGGATCTCCATTTCTGCTCTCCTTACCAAACCGTTCTTCAATGGCGGCTGCTATAATCCATGCGGGATTTTTGACTGCCACACATGTAATAGGCAGTAATCAGCCCGATATGATCATCCTGGGCAAATGGATACTCACGATGGTGTACATCATCTTGACGACCCCGCTCGCAGGCCCGAGCCACGAATCTATCACCATCTCAGACGACGACGGGGCATCGACTATAGATCCTCCTGAGTTGACAATCAGTATTGATATTGAACCCGAGTTGCCGGACTTACGGCCACCGCAACCTGCCCACCTGCCTCCTCGTCTCGCCGCTCACTCCAGTGACAACTTCCCTTCTTTGCAAGGCCTGCTCTTGCCACAGAAGCGCCGTCAGACAGCACCTACATGAAACAATAATCATATCTGACCTTGTTTGTCACTCACTCAACTACCTTCGATGCAACCCACTCTGACCCCGATTCGAACTTACTGATATCGTCGACTTCAACCAAGAACGGAATAATTTTCAAGAAGTAAAGAAGAGATTTATTGGGATTTTATTCTCTCCACATCTTAAGCGTCTATTTGTACAATCTGGATTGTATTTGCCAAGTGCAATTGAGCGCTTTTTTGGTTTCTGCTTGACAGAACTTCACAAGCTTCTCTCCCTTGCTTAGACTCAGTTGGCTGGGTTCCATTTCCATCCTGATAACAATAAATAGATCTTTTGAATGATTTGATCAAGTGCACGGAGCTTTGAAAGTGATGATAGTTTATTGCAGCGTGGCCGCGAACTTCGCATGATATAGGGATCGAGTCAATGCTGACTGCGCCGCAGTGCGAAGAGACGCCGTGTGGCAGCTTCGGGCCGGGTGGAAGCTGGAATGCTCAGTGGTTATAAAACGCGTGTGACGCCTCGTGTTCGTGCAGTTCCCACTTCTCACCCACTGGCAAACCTTATACTGAGCCTTTCCCCTTGAAGCACACTTTCGTAACCCAATAAATTAGGCTCCGGCTGAGCGCTGGGCATGTCTAGACTCATGACCTTCCATTTTCAGCTGGGTGTGTAGACGCGTATGGCTTACCTGGACCCCATTTACATATATTCTCATTCTCTCCCAGCGTCTGTCAAAAGGACTTTTCCGCATCGGATCTTCCTTTTTCGTCATGTTATTTTGCTTCTTCTCGGCTGCAATCTATCAAGCAAGCTGAAGAACAAATACACCAGGTCAGACTCCATGCCTGTGAGGAAGGGTCAGAAGGTAAAACCGTTAAGCCTTTTGTTGATCGATGTGACCTCCGAATGCTGGACGACAAGCGTAAGTATCTTACAGAGGTAAAAGACATACTTTCTCTTTCAACAAATGTCGGTTGCTCGCGGTGTATCGGACGCGCAGATTTCCTTCGTTTTCCGTATCTCAGCCAGGCCTTGCCGGTTGTTACTGACGATAATTGTACTTTTATCCAACTTTGATTTGTCGTTTGTCCGGCGCCCATAGATATCTAGATCCAGGCGAGTAAGTGTTTCATGCTCCTTTATTTTCACACTAAGTTAACTGCCAGGGTGTTCTATTAAACCTTTTACAATCGTATATATCGGTACGCGCTGTTAAGCTCTTTGACAGTGAAAGGATGTTCAAGATCCATGCGCGTCAATCGTTGCCTCTACGGAAATTATTTCTACCACAAACACTCGTCTTGAAAGTTGTATGCTTTGCGAATGCGTCGAGTCTCTCAAACATTTGGGTCGCCGGCACGTAATGGTTGGTGCTGATGTATTATTGAAGGTACTCTCATTTCGACCTGATTAAGATTGAATTGTCGGTGTAACACTAATATCCCGACTCAGTCAAGCTTCTGATATCAGGATTGAATTTGTCATTTTCGAGAATACTTCCCAGATACTTTGGCTCTCTTGCACATCCTGTCATCGGCTAGAATGCTCTATGAGTCGATAAACCCATCTCTTGGTTTCACAAGTACATCCAATCTCCAACCCCATATTAGCATATGTCAAAGAAACGAAGGAACAACCCTAATACGCCGTTTGTCAGACTGCGCATGCCGGCATCATGCCCTTATTATGAACGTTTGAACGTGAGCTACTTGCCTCTTCTGCCGCGACGCGCTCAAGGAAACTTGCAGTGCTGCTGGCCGTATCGGCAACCTGCGATACCTTGTGTTGGCTAAGGTTTGTGAGCAATGGCACAGAAGCCTAGTAAAGAACGAATAGTCAATACTTTGTAATCCGTCCGGTAGCTGAATGAAAATTAGTTTTTGCGGTCAAGACTATATAAACACTCGAGGCATGGAGTAATTACTTCGTTCAAAATTTGCACGACAACATGAATACCTATGTCATATGTTTCATAGCTTTTATGCTCGCCTTCATTCTCATCCTCAAATCCTCATATCCATTCAGAATCCAATTTCCTTTCAATGGTATGTAATTTAAAACTTCTTTTCTCCGTGACCAGCTGATGATGCCAGTCAACAGCTTCGCCAGGTTGCGAAGCTTTAACGAACTTTGCTCGCATCATCCTACATGCAGCGCTACGCTCTGTAAGTCCTGGTCTTTCCTGCAAGATTGGTAATTGGTCAGACATCCATACTGCAGAACGATCTCAATGAATGGATATTCACAACGATTACTAACACAATCTTCATCATTGCGACAAGTTCGTCTACCATCACTCTCCTTACAAATACCTTCACTTCTTCTCCATCGTTAATAACGGTCGACGCGCCTGACATTGAGACTGATATCAGTCTCGAAATTCAGCAACCAGACACCATTACCCACTTTCGTAACTCGGTTCCACTACGACTTTGGCGCCCACAGGTGCGTGTACCTGACTTGGAAAGTCTTCACCACCCAGGGCCCCAAAACCCACCGAGACGCGCACCATCCAGGACAATTTTGGTGATAAGGAATGTGAGGGTCTGGAGCTACCAGAATGCAATCAAGAAAGAAAGTGGAAGGAACGTGTTAATTTTGCCGACGCTGACACTTTATTCCTTCAAAAACTTGGCTGTGTTAGACACAATACCTAGTTACCATTTCAAGCGAGGCAGTGTACTTGTGATCTACTTAGTACTCCTACCACTTGCTATGGATGTGTCTTTCCATTCAAACTGCGACGACGTTCCATCGATCTTGGAGTAAGAACAATGACACATTATATGAGACAAATTTACGGCAACGTATGGTAAATTAGATGTCCACTTTGCAAGGGGAAAGTCAGCAATGGAGTGAGGAACAGCACCTGTTACTAAGACTTCTGAAACAAGCAGCGCTGCATTTATTTGAAACTGTGGAACTGTACAGGTGTGGAATACGGACCGCGCCAGACTTGGCTACGGCGAGGGAATTGTATGAACTACCGGCTCTACTCCTTCAAGGGAACACCAAGACGAAGCGGTGACGGTGACCGACGAGCACTGAGATGTCCAAAAAGTTGATATACGCGCTACTTTGGCACAAACTAGCCGTAAGAAAACAATAGGCCGAAGTTTGCAATTTGACTTGAGCGCAAGAGAAAAAAAAGCTGTGGGAAAAAACTTGGCTTTTTCTACGTTGGGTCGAGCACGTGGCGGTCGGTGTCACGAGCCAAGTGCGGCTGATGCCGAAGGCGAGATTATCGACAACTTGGTCGTGCAGATCTCTCGCATGCTTAAGTTCTTCTTTGTGGTTGAATGTGTCCAAAGCCTTCGCAAGTACTGCCAGCGATGTGAGGTAGAAGGCAGGAGTCTGAGACTTCGATTCAGGCACCTTCGCTGAATCCTTTCTCCCGGAGATCGTGTCGTCGGCGATCTCCTCAGCGCCTATTTGCTGCGCTCTCGCCACAGGTACCGATCGTTTGTTACGAGCCTTCCGCGTCCTTCTCCGCGCTGTATTGTTGTTGTCCTGACGCCACGCGGAAAGATTCTTCCACCTGGATGCACTTTTTACTTGGATACGAGTTTAAGATACCAACGCCACGACATCTTTCCTATTCAACTGGGCAACATGGATCATAATTGTGATAGACATGTTATCGATGACCCTCCGCTGCCGAAACTTCTACGCTACATCGAAGATGATCGGCCTCGTGCCAAAGATTCAGCATGCTCCACGAATGTTGATTTCTTGGCCAGGACGATTGCCAAACGCGAATGCGTTTAGCCATAAGGTTTCCCCGCATGATCAGGTGGGGACGTTTAGGGTTTAATATGATGTACTGGAAGCTGAAGTGAGGAACTCTTCTTTCATATCTGTTGCTGTGTCCACAGTCAAGGTGTCATATGTACACTAGGAACCCGTGGCTTCAGCCCTACTTAAAACCCATCGTGAACTTGCCACTCCCCCCAGTCTCTTACGATGAAGATGTTCAGCACCGCATTTGTCTCCTTGTTCTTCTTCCTCCTTTTACTTTTCATAATGCGGCGCCTGATATCTCTTCACCTCCAGAGACTCTCAATGCGTCGCACAACCACAGCAATCCAACAAGTGTTGAGTCCTCCAAAAGCAAGTACTCACGAGCTTTTAATGTCGCGGGCGCTGGCCAATGAAAGGCTAATCAAAGCTTTCGCGTTGACGAACACTTTCGTCTCTAGTGACGTTGATGTTCATAAAGTCTTTGTTGAACGTGCGAAGTCGCTAATCAGGGCCGCCACTAATCGTGGATGGGACGACTTCCAAAACATTGCCATGGAAGCCGTAGAGGCCGCGTTGCCTAATGCCGGGATGAGGGACTTTGACGGGTTTGCTCAGGATGTAACGATGCGTGTGGCGCTCGTTGCAATTCTGAAAGTTGATGCATCAGTAAGGGACCTTGACCCAGAGGACATCCACGTAGTGTCCACACTGATAAATCACCTGTGGTCACTCTCGAAGAAGCCTGACCCGATCCCTACAGATCAATTACTTCGGCTAAACACTCATCTACGTCACCTAATTCCTGACGAGGACTCTTATCCGAACCCCTTAGACTTTGTCATTCCAATATGGGAGACAATGTGGCGTGTAGTCGCTACTTCCGTAGCTTATGCACGAAATTCCTCGCAGGTGTTGTCTGAACTTCACAGCTCACCGAACATGGAACAATTTCGTCGCTTTGACGGAACTCATCCCTCGGCAGAGTCGGTTGTAACTGAAGTCATGCGGCTCCATCCTCCATCTAAACACATCACCCGGGCCTTCCCAATTCATTTATTCCCTGCTTTTCTGAGTTTTGATAAACTCGCTACAAAGCTATTTGGACAACTTCTTCGTCGTGAGAGTGCGGATATAGGCCAGGCATTACGATCAGATATCACCTGGGGCGAGGAGGCGGACGCGTTTGACCCATTACGGTTCCACCCCAGCAGGGTGACCCAGGATCAAGAGAAGATCAAGTTAATGCCTTTTGGTTTTGGCCGGTATAGATGTGTTGCGGCTGACTGGGCTCCTATGGCAGCAGGCATCATCTCCGCAGCCATTTTAAACCGAATACAATCAGGACCAGAATTTCATCTCGTGGCAGGGGAGTCGATCGGGGGACGAGAGGGCTGGGATGGATGGTCGATTGTAGCTCAACCCAACTCAGAATCTGTGTAGTCGGCACTGTATATATATTTATTCCCGTGGGAGTGTGCACGAGGGCAACTTGTTTACAGAATGCGGAAAAGAATAGACTGAATAGCGCCGCGCTTATCAGTCACTGATCTTCCGAGCATACATGGAACGCCATGACATACGGTATAAATTCAGATCCGTGGAAGCGAAAATTGTACAGGAGGATCGGTGAATATATTGTACTGTGTCTCCATGTCCAACGACTGATACATGGATATCCGCGGCGACACGTCTGCAATGATTTCCGGAAATAAGGAGAGCATCAAAGTCTGTTGCCTGTTCATCATATCCACGGCTACTTTGAAACCTGTGGTCTTCGCGGCGAATGCAGAGTCACCAATGTCAGGAATGACTCGTCTCCAAACCAGGAGAAGTCTTCCTTGGTGGTACTATTGACAAGCATATCCCATCGGATCGATGGCTCTGCGGAGAAAGTGCTCAATGAGTACGAGTTCAGAGCGAGGGCGTCGAAGGATATATCAAACGCTGTTGTTATATCGGAGGATATTAGGCTGTGGACATGATTATGAAGAGAGGACCCTGGAGACACCGTAAGAGATGGAACAAGGACAATGGGAAGTCCGTGGAGGTCTCTGGGGAAGTGGAGGGAACAAAGACGACAGGCCTGTAAGAATATCCGTTGCCAACTCTGAGTAGAACGGTGAGGTGAGGTAGAGCCTGGCGAGGTGACGACGACTCCCACAGAGGTGGAAGACAGAGCAGAAAGGGAGAATTTTCACTTGGAAGCCAACTTTTATTTCGTGAAACTTCGGGGTCGTTAATGAAGATACATGAAGTGCACTGTGGGCAAGGGTATTCCAGATTACATTTAATTTCGAACTCGGCGGATACCTGATCGTTGGCAATACCGCGTTTATATCTCGTGAGGAGATCAACCCTCGTAAATTCCGCCTGACATATCTTAGACACAACGCCATCCAGTTGAAATCAAAATTATCGAGATAATACTCACGTTACAACGATGTTGCCATTCTGTTGTTGTCTGAGCTGCAATATTGATCCCAGAAGCAACACGCGAGAATGAGAGAGGAACAGCGTACGAAAGCCGATATGTCAGTTCAGATGTGTTGTATTGTCCTGGTAAATTTCGCGGGGCACAAAGTTCAACACTTCGTCTGTGGCACCTAAGACACATTCCCTGTCATCACCATGGTTAAACCGGAAGCTAGGCCCCTCAAATTCTTCTCTAGACAGTAGGCATCACCTCTCTGGCTTCTAATTCCACCATTAGCCTTCAGGTCGACCGGAGACACTGAAATTGGGACAGAAAATGGGTTCATCACTGACTAGGCAGGTGAGGGTAGCTTTTTAGAATGAGAAGAAAATAAAGATAATCACAACGGACAGATGGGCAAAGTCAGAGTTCCGATATCTACTCCGCTACAAGCATAAGTAGCTAAGTTTGTTAAGGTCCTTGTTTTGATTATACAAGTTGCTGAAGTCTTTTATAAACCTCTCGCCTTAAACTTTATTTCGACCAAGTATGGCGACTATTGTTCAATCCGCCAAGTCCGGCAGCGACTTTTGATATGGTTGGCGACATCAAGGACGAGCTATATCACAGCAGGCATTAGAGGTATCGATTGAAGCCAATGACACCAAAACGAATAAATGAGTACACGACGCCACCAGGCCCCACAATCCAGGCCGCCATCATTGTCGGTGCTTACTTTGAAACATTCACTAGCCAGGTTTCTATGAGGCATAAGGCATATATATACAGATTCGTGGTTCAAAATTTACATCAGCATGAATATCTTTGACATATTTTTTTATGTTTTATGGACACCTGCATACTCATCATCAAATCCTCATATCCATTCAATTATCCAATGTCCGCGCAATTTCACCATTGACCCAGCAAGATAAGAAGTGACCGTGTCGCAGGATCCCGACCGATGCCACTCCTGATAAACCTTCAGTACGCTGATGCACAGTATTCAGGATACCACTCACCAAGTACGAAGCAGCATTCATCCCTTTATGACTGCACAATTCCATTTTTTGGCGGCTTGAAATGTCATGAGATGAAATTGTGCAGCCATGGTCCAGTTCATTGCCGTGCGACGACTGAGGATGAACTTGATGACAATAAATACAAATTTCTGTAATTGAGGAAACTTCAACGAACATGATATGCACGGTAGCAGTGAACCAGGGAGTCCTCTCCTGCGATTGTGACAACGAGAACCAGCCTTAAATTGTCGGTCCTAGCGGGAGAGACGGCGGTGCAGATGAATCAATCGTCTGCGGGTAAATGTTCAGAAAGCACAGTGACGAGTGGGTCGTGAAAGTCAAAAGGAAAAGAAGATATGGACAGCAACGAGGCACGAGGCTGTGTTGCTTCTGGCTGTGGATCTTAGGTAACCTTTGATGGGCAGCATTTCTGCCATTGGTCATACTAACTTTCTCATGGACTTGCCGTGAGACTTTGAGGATATGCTTCGACTCCCTAGGATCTGTGGAAATGATTAGGATGAGATAATGGTGCAGGACAATTTGACTCGGAGCTGGTCGAGTAGACTGGTTACGAAGATGACCTAGGGGAACACTTTCGATAGCACGTCGGTCAAGTAATGGTGCTAGGTGTTACAACGTGTTTTGATTTTCCGGAGAATGTTCTTTTTTTTCTACCTCAGTGGTGTTGAAATTAATATTCTAAATACTCAGAAGAGCAATGGGGATCTATTTTCTTGGTTTGAATGAGTATTCGAACGCGAAGAACACAACACACAGACGATGTGGGGGCTTGGTTCAAAGGGAACTACGCTGTTTTTCCCAAAGCTTATGCTTCTCAACAGACCTATGCACAAGCATTCAAACAATCTGATCATATAAAAAGACTTGCGTCTCTATGGCAACTGTCAGCGTTAAGTAGTACTAACGATTAGAAGTTATTCTTGCCGTTACCAGACAATCCCACCATCTCTCTAACTGCCTGCATTGTCACTTCGGACCGCTCCTTTGCTTTCTGCGCACCGCTCCGCGCAATATCATCCAAGTACGTTATCTCATGCCGAATCCTCTGAAACTCCGCTCTCGGCCCTCTAAGTTTTTGTTCCACAGCATCTGCAACGTCAGCCTTGAGTTGACTATGTCGCTTTCCCTCGTATCTTTCGGCGACACTGTGCACGTTCTCTTCTGTACATGCCGCGAGGATGACTAAAAGGTTTGATGTCCCAGGCCGCGCGACAGGGTCGTACGTAATTCCAGCAATGGAGTCTGTAACAGCTGAACGAATCTTAGATGTGATTTGTGCAGCGGTATCTGTAAGGAGAATCCTAGATGGTATATCAGGGGAGGATTTAGACATCTTTGAGGTCGGGTCGCGTAGGGAGAGTATCCTTCTAGAGGGTGCTGTATTACGGGAGGATATTAGAAGGGAAAAGTGAGATTCGACGAGAAACGTACTGCTCATGAGAACAGGAAGAGGGAAAGGAGGGGAGGAAGGGGCAAAAGTTCGATTGAAAATTTCTGCCAAGTCTCGACAGAGTTCAAGATGTTGCGTTTGATCTTCTCCTACAGGGACATGAGTGGACCTTGGGTTACGTGAGCAATGAGCAAATACCTAAGATCCACAAAGTGGCCTCACCTATAGACCAAGATGTCGGCTGCTTGTAAGACAGGATAGGTGAAGAGGCCCGTGTTCAAACAAGACTCATCAACCTCAGATTCGTCGTTCGCGTTGCGTGATGCCGCTAAACGAGCCTGTCAGGGACATGAGAAGATACTTTGTTTCATTCCACCTCCACGAACCTTCCACGTGGTCATTCGTCGAAGCCTACCCACAGGTGTGATACAATTTAAAATCCATGCGAGTTCAGTATGTGCCGTATTCTGGCAAGCAAATGAGTTAACAGCAATGTGAGACTCGATAATACTCGCGTGATCCTGATGAAACATTATTGAACGTTTAGGGTCAAGACCAATCGACAACAGAGTCGCAAGCAAGTCCCTTCTAGAGACCGCAAGTGTATGGGGGTTTTGTGGGAGAGTCAAAGCATGCCACCCTACTATTGAAAACAAAAGTTCGTCCTCAGGCGCAGCTGTATTTTGCAACTGGACCCAGTTTGAAAGGGCTCCTAGGTAATTGCCTAGCTGGCGATTTCTTAGTCGGAAATTTGTTTTGTGTCGTGGCTGCTCACATGAGGGATGCCGGTAGGCTGGATTCCAGAAAAAACTACGCGTCCTTGAGTGCGCGGAAGCGAAGATAAACTGTATGCTCGGCGTGCTGTCCTCGAGAGATCCCCGAGGTGTCGGGGCAGGCAACGCGTTGAAGAGAACATCGAGAATTTGCACAGCCACCACACTAACCCCATTCAAGCTCTTCTAATTGGACCGTCATCTACTCTGTGATTTTTTTCAACCTGTGGATGCAGGCCGCCTTTGGGACGCTCTGCAGTATCATGGACCCCATAATCGTCGATGACCCAGAGGAGATTATGCCGGGTACTGGTTTTGACTTCGAGGATGTTACGGACGTCTTCCGTGACGCGGCAGCTGGTACGTGCCCAGCTGTATCACGCCGAGTAATTCAGCTAAGAGCTCGCTAATATCAGTGATGGAGCCTGGATCATTTGTTTTCATGGATGACCTCACTCTGTACGATGCGATGGGTGCGTTCGAGGTGAGCTGGAGAGGGTCTAGGTACCATGCCGAACTAAAAAACCGAAGATTGGTGAACCGCGTCTGGACAGCGGACTGATTTTGGAGGATCAGGTTACACCAGTGTTCGATCCAACTGCGCCTTTACTGCCTCAGGAATTATGCTGGATCATAGACAGAGCATTCACTTATGAGGTGAGTTCATTCTTTCTCTGAGTGGAGTTCAATTCAAGTCCGTGTTCAGATAGAGTGGCATAAAGGGAATTCACTGTCTCATTCTGTCTTTACCCTTCTCTACGTACATGCACTGGCTGCAATAGATCCAGAGTTTGTCGATCCGCATGCTCTGACAAGCTTTGGTCCATCACGTCCTCCAGAGCTTGTCTACTATGTCCTGAGATCATGGGTTATGGGACTACTTAAATGTTGTGATTTCTCGTGGCGGGAGTTGTCGAAAGGATGTGTCCAAGAGGTTGGTGGTTATCCAATGCGATTCTTTCCAAGCGCTTATGATTCAAAATTCTGCAGATGGAGGACTGGCAGGGGGAAAAGTGCGATGTTTCTCTTTTAGAAGGAACCCCGGTCAAATTTGTTGCGTCCAAACTCAAGGAAGCGATTGTATGGTTGCAGAAGGCGACTCATAGTAGGTACTCTCTACTCTTCCAGCATTACCTCTTCAATGTTGCCTCTAGTTCCCGTCCTATGGCGTAATGCTCTCCAAGCTAGAATGTCACTCCGAACGGTGACTCCATGAGGTCTTGTTTCCATGCCGAACCTTCGTTCATATAACTCTGTCAGACTATCCTGCAGCTTATGCAAGCTGACGTCTTCTCCAACCCGTCGGAATATCAGAACCTAATCGATAGTGCCCGTGAACAACTGATGCTCATCCGTTCTCATCCTTCGCCTCAACCAGAGGCCTCCTCGCCGGCCCTTCATGCCTTCGATCCTTCTATTGCGAGGCTACTCAAGACTAATGTACCGCTTCGTGTGCTTTCCATTCCCCTTCCTGAAGAAACGTGGAAAGCTCTAGATAGGCTGTTAGACGGGTGGCAAGAGGCTTGTCTTCTTGCTCAAGCACATTGCCTATCGACTTGGGAGGTAAGGTCATTCATTATACTTGATTAAGGAGGGGCTAAATTCAGTAACCTAAGATCGTTGGAAATCTTCGCGTATGGTTACCAAACCCACCGTTGAGAATACCATACCTACGCTCATATATGCAGGTCGGCCCTTAGCTTTCGTTCAAAGTAAATATTCACATCTTATCAGTCTACCTTTTACGACGGCGTCATGATACTAAAGAAATTCAACTTTTCCTGGATGGTGGACCGCTTCTTCTTCGAAACTCTTGGTGTCTCGTATACAAATATCATAAAGTCTGTTGCACCTCTCCAGGCAGTTCGACTTTCGTCGGCAGAAAATCTTCTGTACAAGGCACGTCTCATTTGCCTCGTGAATGTATGTTGTTGAACTCAATCATATCTCATACTTCCTTTCTCTGTGTATTGCTGTTGTCTTTGTGTGATGTGCTGTCCGCTGTTTTGTCTTAACTCCATAGCTAATCACTCCGCATATCAGAGGACAATGGCTCAACCCTCCGCGGCGTAGGCGGCACCTTGTCAATTCGTTGCTGAACTGGCATAAAGTGTATGACACATTCACAGAGATAACGGCATCGCTTGAGGACACTGTAAGCCCTTCTGTTGAAGATGTGTATGGGGAAACTGACCTCACTCATAGCCCCCTTTTAAAAACAGCATTGTTATGCATCTTCCCAAGGTTCCCCTGATATGGAGACTATCTTCCATTCGTGAAGTCGTATTTTCTGGGTTTCAGCTCGAATTGTTTTCTCTAGAAGAACGACCTTTCGCGTATTATCACGTATCACAGGTGATTGAGGACCATCTATTCTGCTTGGATGATTTAATTTCAGTAGTAGCACAAGGTGTATTCGACTCTTTCTGATGATCGCTTCTTTACTGACATCGATCAGAATCATCTGCATATCAAGAGTTGAAATTCCAACACAGTCTTCTGACTGCCCTACAACTCATGTCCGTTGCTACGTTTGTGGTATGTCTCTCGTAACCCGTCAATTTTCCATATTCTCACTTGATCGTAGTCATGCATGGTGGCATTGAACTTTGACTCAAACCGAATGAGACCAGCCTTTTTCCGACGATATAAGTGGGCCTTTCGGCCGGAATATGATAACATTAATACACCGACGGTGGGCCATCCAGAACTATATCGTCTCCTGCCGCTGTGCGCGGACATTTACCTCGTACGTTCGTATCGTCATCCCTTGAACGCACATGTTGATCTTCGCTATAGGATAATTCATTCTCTCCCTCGGACACAATAGGGATGGCGAGAGATATCCTTACGAACCTGGTCTCTGCGGGATTTTCGGGGGGGTGGAGTAGCCTCTGGGCCACCGACCGACTGGAGGTTCGTACCCTCATCGTCTATACAGACAATTGCGATCGTTTACGTCAATGCACAGTTTGTAAAAGGCTTGATTGGCGCTTGCGACAGATTGAACGGTCTCCCGTCAAATGTAGCGAATCTCGACAGCTTCGATATGAAGACTTTGAAGTGGGACGTTCAGGTTCATCCGTGGTTCCCATTCATGGAAAATTGGGCTGTGCCGTGATGTTGCTTGTCTTTCCTTTAATTCTTCATGTATGATGTTTTTTATATAGATTTAGAGGGCTTTCAATGTGTATATTCGAGTCCATTGCAGCTCATTCTCCGTATAGATCTTATTTGTGCAATTGATTCTTCCAGTCATTGAGTTTCTAGAAGCCCGTTGAGTTAAATTGATCCCTCGCAATGAGAGGGAAGTCGACGGGGCGGCAGACACCAAGTAGGCTGGCAAGCAACGGACACTACAACTGTCGGACCCGTTATGAGAATACTCTGTCGTGACCAATTCCCTGAGGTGCAATCGAGGTTCTCAGGCCCTCGACCTCGGTAACTCCTTCTTTATCTTGCCAGTGCTCTTCGCAGTGGATGCGTTGAGCTCCACGCTCATCCTCGCCCAACCGTTAAGTACATTGAAGCTAACACAAAATTGCCCAAGAAAATCGGGGATAATTTTCTCCCACGATGATTTATGCCATCACGTTTGAACCTTGCCTCGACCGTCTTTACAAGTCTAATTGCAAGCGCACCAGATCATTGTCAAAACTAATTTCTTCAGAAACTAATGCCGAATCACGGGAAAAATCGGGCTTCACAAGCTAAAACTCAAGAAGAAACCAATAAACAAGCCTCCTCTTCTAGTTATGGATCAAATGCAGCACCTCCACAGCCAACCCCTTTGACGCGTGCTACTCTCGCCGAACTTGCGCTGCAACGACAAAAAAAGCGAGCTGACCGCGTTGCTAAAAAAAAAGCCAGGTCTGAAGCCTTGAAAAACACTGTCAGCTTCTTTGTACTGCTAGCTCCGACACCAAGGCACTAAAGGTTTTTAGGGCAACAACTTGTTCCAAGGTGGAGACTATCAGGCAGCTGTGGACGCTTATCAGGAAGCTATTGAAGAATACAAGGCTACTGCCGTATTGTTTTCCAACTTGGCCGCAGCGTACCTGAAGCTCGAAGAGTGCGTTTCTGTATTGCTTGATTTTTGTATTAGTAGTAGAAATTCGCAAATTCCAGATACGATGAGGCTGAAGATGCAGCAACAGAAGCCCTGGTGCTGGACCCCAAAATGGTCAAGGCTCGTTATCGTCGTGGCTTGGCCCGCAAAGAAAGCGGGCAGTACAAAGCAGCTTTAATAGGTATATCCCTCTTGGATAGTGCAATCTCTCGGTTAATCACATTTCTTCATCAGATTTTCAAACTGTATTGGAACAAGACTCTACTCGTATTGAAGCTCGCAATCGAATGACGGAAACCCAATACTTCTATGACAAGTATGGGGATGAATTCTGGGAAGGTGACAGTACTGATGGGCTAGGCTACGGTTGGCCCTACTGTGACGATGAACCGATGGATGTGTCAGACACTGAATCCGATTCTACTGATTGTAATCATATTGGAAACGGTGTCCCGTGCCGTTTTTACAATCATGGAGGCTGCTCGCGCAAGGACACCTGTCGCTACTCGCATGCGCCTGACAATTTAAGCGAACGAGACGAACTGTACGTGGTTTCGCTCTCTCTCTTATCTTTTGCTTTACAAACATCTTTAGGGGTCGGAATGTATGCGTCTATTCCCTGTTGGACTCATGCAAATTCGGCGAGGCAAAATGCGTTTACTCACATGACAGGACTTTTCTTCCTCACGGATGGTGGAACCATCCAGAACACGTGGTTATGATAAAAGAGAAGCTCAACGCGCGCGAGGTCGATGATATTGTGCACTTCAAAACCAATAACAGGCTCCACGCAGTGGCAGCAGGCAGCAGTAAAAGACCAACAAATGTACAAGGCGCCTCCACTGGATCTCGTTTTGTTCTTGTATTGGCTTTGGACAATGATTTAGAAGAAGCGTACAAATTACCTACTCTTGCTGCACTACAGGCCGAGATAACAGTGAAAAAAGCCCTCAATGTGAGCGAAGCAATCACACACCTCGCTTCATCCGATCTCCAAGCAGTCTTCGTGGCCGACGCCGCTATCGTTGATCTCTCCAACGCCCAAGTGTTAAAGAAGTTAGTTGAGTTCGCCCGTGGTGGAGGATCCGTTGTTATTGGAGGTTCATTCAGTTCTTGGGTCCAATTTCCCGATTCCGGAAAATTCTTCTCGACGTCCTGGGGACTCGACTGGAAATGCGGTTCCTACCACAGCGCGACATTCAAGCTCAACAAGTCTCACAACCTTGCCAAATCTGATTCTTCCCTGCTTAAGTCATATAGCATGAAGGCGCTGCACGTGCAGGGTGCCGCACCCAATGCTATTGTATACAAGGAAGTGGGAATCAATACAGCGGAGTCGCCTGTTGTGCAGGTTCCCTTTGGAAAGGGACATGTAGGATATATTGGGGATGTCAACTGGGAAAATGGTTCAATCACTGTTCTTCGTGCGATGCTTCGTATATCCGCATCCAAGCAACCTGGCTCTGCACCTCCACCAATTACGCCGTCAGGGAGCGCCGCAAAAACATCATCATCAGGAGAAACGCCAGTGACTCCTGCCAGTTCTTCTACTCTAAATGAGACTTCATACAAAGAAGAGGAAGACCAGGATACTGAGACAGCTTCGGAGGCCAAGTTCGTTCTCATATTGGCTTTAGACGGCGGTATCACAGATTCGTACAAGCAACCAACAATCAATCTCATCAAGTCTAAGTCTCCTGTGAAGATTGCTTCCGCTCAAACAGAGGCTCTAAGGATCCTCTCTTCAGACGCCATCACTGGTGTCTTTGTCGCCGATTCAGGAATCACGAATCGTAAAAACGCACAGACGTTGGCGAAGCTCGTGGAGTACGCCAAAGCTGGTGGCTCAGTCGTTGTAGGCGGAGCCTTCAGTACTTTTGTCAAACCAAAAGATATGGGTACATTCTTTCTCAAATCATGGAGTGTCCCTTGGAAACCCGGCTCCTACCATCGCACGACTTTCTCCCTTAACCCAGCTCATGAACTCGCCAAGTCCAATCCACTCTTGGCTAAGTCCTACAGCATGAAAGCTCTCCATGTGAAAGATATTTCCCCTGACGTCGTGGTGTATCGGCCCACGAGGGATTCCCGCCTTGAGAGTCTGGTGTTTGCTCCGAGTCCGATTACTAATATGAACGAGTCTCCGGCTGTGAGGACTCGTGTGGGGAAAGGATATTTGAGTTATATCGGCGATGTGAACTGGGAAGATGATTCGGCGAAGTTGTTGCTGGCGATGATGGGATTGTTGGGACCACAGCAAGCACAGCCGAAAGCGGGCCCGTCTAAGGCTACGACGTCAACCAACACTGCCAAACCTGCGCCGTCGCCCGCATCTACAGCAAGTCCTGTACCACAAGCAGCTCCTCCGCTTACACCACCTGTGCCGGCTCCGGTAACATCAAGTGCCTCATCAAAGCAAAAGTCATCCGCATCTGTAACCCCAAAGATCTCAAAGCAATCTTTCTTATTACTTTTATCTCTGGAGGATGACGAAGTTTTCGCCACGAGCCATGTCCATTGCCTCACAGCTATCCGTGCAAGAGTTGTCGTCTCCCAAGCACTCACAGTGTCTGCCGCTCTGACGAAACTTGACGATAAAAACTTGATCGGGGTCTTCGTCACTGATGCCGGCATCGTCAAGCCCGAACACAAAGAAATCCTGCCACACCTACTCAAGTATGTGAAACAAGGTGGTACTGTCGTCGTTGGCGGCACCTTCAGTTCATTTGTCTCTGTATCCGACATGGATTCATTTTTTAACGACGCGTGGGGCCCTTCATGGAAAAGCGGAGCATATCATCGCACCAGGTTCTTGCGGAATGATCAGCATGATTTGGTTACGAAGAATTCGTCCCTTCCGAGCTCATACAGCATGAAGGCTTTGCACCTCAGAGGACTCGCCTCAAGCGACCCTGTTTATCTCCCTGCTGACGATCCGCAACTTGAAACTCCTTTGCCATTTAATGACCACAGTGAGTCGCCTGTGGTGAGGAGGAAGATTGGAGATGGGTATTTTGGGTATGTAGGGGATGTGGATGCAGAGACGGAGACAACGGATGTGGTGTTGGCGATGTTTGGGCTGTTGGACGAGCGTATGACGGAAGTGAATAAGACGGATACTGTAAAGGTTGCAAAGCAGGCTCAAGATATCTCGTTGAAGCAGAAGAAAGGAAGCCCCGCGACCAAAGCTGTACCTATTCCAGGACCATCATGCGAGGAAGCTCCAGCCCCTTCCATGTCCACGACCGTGGTCGTTGCTGAGGAAGAGTTCAAGCGTCTACCTGTTGGGCCGACACGCAGGCCCTTCCTGATGATCTTATCATTTGGAAACGAGAAGTTCTTCGCTGGCGTGCAAGGTGACCTTCTCGAGCTGCTTCAGAGTAAACTTGAAGTACTCCACGGCCTCTCGCACGAACGTGTCCTCGAGCTTCTGGGTTCCCAAGATCTCGTCGGCATTTTAATCACCGATGCCGCGATTGTCGACATCGAAAACGCGTACATCCTGTCGCGGCTCGTCGCCTTTACCAAAGCCGGTGGCACCGTCGTTTTGAGCGGCTCATTCAGCTCACACGTCAGGTTTGATCAACTTGGGAAGTTCTTCCAAGATTCTTGGGGGCTGCCTTGGCAGAGTGGTGATTACACCCGCTGCGAAATTACTGTCAACAGGAAGCATGAGCTCGCCCAGTCGTCGGTGCTACCTTCTGCGTTTACGATGAAAGGCCTCTTTGTTTCCGGGGTGACGCCGCAAACAGCCCTCTATGTCCCTGCGAAAGGATATGCCATTTCGGAAACGTCACAGTCGCCTGTAGTATCTGCCCACGTAGGGAAAGGGCGATTGGGGTACATTGGCGATGTTGGGTTGCGTGATGAGCACTCGAAAATTGTTTTGGCGATGTTCGGGTTGGCACAATGAAGAAATTGATTCTTGTTGTTTTGTACTGCGTGCTTCAGGTATGGAAGCTGGATCAATCTTGACGGGAAGAACAAACTAATAATTACAATTTCTAATAATACAGCAGCACCACTTATACATATATATTCCCTTAGGTATCATGTCCGCATTTGCGGATAATACAGGCATCTCCCAGAGACCTAGAAAAGACGACGTGCGGGTGAAGGTGATGTCAGGTTCGATGGGAGTGTACTAGGGACAAGAAACCTCTGGAACTCAGTCGCTTGTCGTCTTCCGAATGATTCTTTTCTTGCCCATAAGCAGTCTGGCTCGACTTTCCCTCTCCTTTGTGTAAATTAATGATTATTGTCTACCACAGCAAAATATGAATCGTACCCCTTCTTCCGGCTCCAAAATTTGCAGTGAATCCTCTGGGTGTGAGTCTTGCCTGGCAGGTTTCAAGTATTGTTTAGTGAGAATGAGGAGCTTCTTCTTTAGAACGTGTTTCTAGGAAGGAAGGTCAGTTTCCATTCAAAGAAAATATTGGACGAAGTTCCCACATCGTTGTTTGCCTCTTTGAGAGCAATCTCTAATCTTGCGACCTCTTCTTTCTGTTTCTTAAGAGCATGGTCGAACTTCTCGTGTAATTTATTCAGCCTGGCGTTTTCGTCCACAGCACGCTGTAATTGTCTCTTCACTCTCTCTTTCGATACTCGCGCAGTGCTTTGGGCATCCATTGCCTCCTGGAGTATACCCTCTAGCCGGTTACACTTCGCCTGCAGTTCGTCTGACTCTCTTCGCGAACGTTTCAACGCGTCCAATTCTTCTTTGATAGCAGCCTTTTCAGCCCTCTCGCGTTCGAGTTCCTCTGTGGCAGGGGTCAGGTATGATTCCACTCTAGTCACTGCATCTAACAAAGCTCTCTAGAATGGCATTATAGTCCCCGTAAATGTGAGCTAAGAATAGTCAACTTACCAGAGTAGTTTTGTCAGCCGTACGGGCCTCGATTCTCACTTTCTTCGCAGCTCTTCGAAGGCTTGTGGAGGGACAGTTGGGATCTATCCTGTCCAGGCCATCGATGACATTGGATGGCTTTGATACTGAAGGTTCCGCGAAAGATATGTAGATTTGACGCGGCTGCGCGAAGGGTGATATTGGATAACGACAAAGGGCGCATTCTTTTGTCGTAGTATTCATTGTGTTGGCGCATTCTGTACAAAAACCATGGCCTTTCGCCACACAAGTTTGACTTTGAATGCGTCGTGAGAGGCTTTATGCATCATGGTGCTCACCACAGCCCATCAAGAACCGAAACGCATCAAGAGTCAAGTCCTGGAAACATATAGAGCAATTTATGAGCATGCTAGCTGCAGTCGAATGCTCAGAAGTGTTCATCGAGGTCGAAAAGGTGGGCGTTATGGGTGCAGCTCGCCGCGACCACGTGCCCCACGGCCAAACCCATCCATGACCTGCCACACCATCCACAAAGTTCTTTTATGCTCTAATCCCTACTCAATTAAGAAATATCACCGTTAAGAATACAGGTAAGATGTGATATGATGCCCCAAAGCCGAATCTTATCACAATACACAATCTCGTCGATCACTCTGTCGTTCAGGTTACATACTCGGAATAAAAGTCTATCACAAACATATGAATGGAACTGGTTCTACTGGTATACATTTCTCTGGGGATTCTTTAGCTTCTGCAGGGTTTGTTGGTTGATAACCTTCAGCCTTGCATTTTCTGCGACCGAGTAGGGAAGCTCTCGGGGGCCATGATCCCCTTCTGTACTCTCTGGATTTAAGCAGATATTACTCAATCACATGGGCCACACGGAACTCCAAGTGATGAAATCTGGATCACCCTTGCTGATGACTACTGACCATCAATACGTCGACGGGAAGGAGACTCCATTTTACACCTTGAGCCTGTCATTAACGTCGCATCAGATGAAAATGCAGAAACATCATGGATAACAGTCACCCTATGAAACGTGGTGATGATCGGGAGATGAGTACCTCTTCGCCTAGTACGCGAATTCTTATAAGAAAGCCTTCGAGTTGACGAAGAGACCGCCACGTTTGATACGCCCTTCAAGAATTCGCAGGTAAGAGCAATGGAATACATTGTATACTGGCATAAAACATTGTTAACATATGCTCGTCGATTATTGACGAATAAGTTATAGGACATCTTACCCTTCATTCTATCTATCACTAAGGTGAGTTCGGTTGTATAATCGCAGTTTGTGTCCGACATGTTTACCTTCTTGTTCGACGTTCTGTGTTCACAGAGTAGAGTGTTGTATTCATGCGATCGTTTTTTCCATCGTCATGTGTCGTTTTGGCGAGCCTCTCTTCCCTCCCAAGATCTCATGCAAGACCAGTCACATCGAGTCATCATATATCATCTCAGCGCGGGCCAGGTTCTCGCTCACATTTATCAATTGTAACATCAAACACAGGCGGAAGCAATTATCATCCTACTCATCGAAGACCGCTGCCCGGTGCGCCAGCTTATCTCCAGGTTCCTGCTCGAAACGTTGGGGACCCCGCATACAAGCATCTGTCCGCGCCCTCGCAGCATCAGGTAGCTTATCCCTCACACTTAGCGAATGGACTTAGACCTCCAAGTTTCGTGGCCAATGTTCACCCGCCTTCTTCCTACCGTCAGCCAATAACCTGACACCCAGACCATGTCCCGGTAATACCATATGAATATCTCCATCCGTGGAATAAAAATCAGCACAGTCAACCGGAACATCCTGGCTTTACCTCCCACCCCGGCAATAGCGCTGCGCATGGTTCCCAGTATCACGCTTGGAATTTAAATGGTGGCCACGAACACTCAAATGTACTCTATCGACAGAGTCCCTACACGCGTCGACCGAATACACTCAACGATAGTCCTGTGATACCCGCCAATGATGCCAGATCACTTGCTTGACCAGAGGCCTGGACCTTCTCGTTCCTCTCATCGTAACAATGGGGCTGCGCACGGTTGGGATCTCAATCGTGGTTCTGGACACTCAAGCGCTTCATATGCGGATGGTCCTGCGCATGATCCCATCTCCCTGAACGCTCAAGAAATCCATACGCAGTCTCACACGTATCTCACTGATTCCGAGTTTGACGAAATAAAGGTGAAAGGAGATTGACTCCTGGTTCCTGCTCGTTGATAAAGACGTATTTATTGCAATTTCAATCTTTTATATGAGAGCCTTTTCTCCGGTAGAATGATGAGATCAACTTATTATCATTTGGTCACGGGGGCATAATGTAATGTAATGACCAAAATTTGAAATTGAATTTGAAAGCATAACTTATCATCTAACTCGACAAAATGTCGTCCTCAGACTCGTCTTCGTCGTCCTCCGACCGGGAGCCAAGTCCGTCCATAGCGAAACACAAAGACAAAGGAAAGAAGAAAACAGGCGTGCCCAGCGACGGAAAGGGCAAGAACGAGGGCCCAGCTCTGCATTGGGACTACACACCGCCGCCCGGCGTCACTCTCCTACAAAACGCTGCGGGCGACGCGGGGGAGTTCGACTGGGACGCAGTCGCTAACGACAAAGACACCGAGATATGGTTGATCCGTGTCCCAGAAAGCGTATGTTTCCTCCTCCCTCAACAATAAATTGAGCTCTTTTTCGAGGGTGATGTGTGTAGATTAAACCTAGATATTTGGAGGGCGCTATGCTGGAACGGAAGTCTGTTAAGAAGAGTGTACGCGTTGGCACGCTTGCTCGGAAACACGCGACGTTCGATGTGTGGTCTCTGGGCGAGAAAGCTGACGAGGAAGACGGCGACGACGGGGCAGACGTAGGTGGCGAGGAAATCAAATCGCTCTCGTGTCTCCTCCCGCGAAAAAGCAAAAACGGGAACCTCTACCCCGGTAAGACCCTCCCCCCCTCGAAAAAAAGAGAGAAAGAGAACTCCTCATTCTTTCTATGATTTAATTTACTTTGGATCTTTAAAACTAACGACTTGCCGCTAGCACCTCGGCCCATCGCGCGGCACCTCGTCGTATCCGCCCAAGCAGCTGCACCCGCCCCGTCGGTCCCTATACACCCCTACACCCAACCGCCGCGCGAGAGTTATCCAAAGGAGGTCCTCACGCACTCGTTCAAGCCGTATGGGTCTCTGAGCGACGCGAGGACGCGGGAAGAGGGTGGGATGGACGTCGACGTGCACGGTGCACCGGCTTCGCCTGTTCTGCGTGGGAAGGCGAGGCGGGCGAAGGTGGGATCGCCGAAGACGGATAAGAAGATGAAGGAGAGGAAGAAGGAGGAGACACGAGGGGAAGATGAGGATGCGATGGATGTTGATGTGTCCCCGTCGCGGGCTGCCCCTGCGCTGTCGCCCACACTGAAAAAGGCGAAACGTGCGAATGCGCAGGCGCCCGAGGTGAAGGAGAAGACAAAGGGGAAGAAGAGGAAAGGAGACGGCGTAGAGACTGCGTTGGAGAAAAAATCAAAAAAGGTCAAGACGTGATATCAACGTTAGTTACGCCTTCTTGTCTGCAGACTTTGACACACAAAGAGAGGTTTTTGTCCACGAAGCACATTGTATGTAGTACGGAGAGGTTACACACAAGAAATAGCAAAGAGCAACAGGGATGGGGAGGGGAGGAGCAATTGCACAATGAAGGAATAAAGTAATTAAAAAGTAGAAAGAGGAAACTTACTATCCTACATCCATCGCGTCGTCTCCCCGCGCTTTCCCTTTGCCCTTGTCATCAGTAGTCCGTAGTGATCCCGCAGAATCCACACCCACGCTCGGCATCTGCTGGTTGAGTGCCCCACCCACCTCCTCCTCGATCCCCAAGAACACGCTCTCCTCGGGGAACCCCCAGATCCGACCAGGCTGTTCCCGCTGCTTCGCCTCAAACACCGCGCCGACCGTATCGACCCACTGCCTGCGCGTCTCCACAAGCTGCATCAGCTGCTCGCTCACCCGGAGCTTCATCTCGTCGTCTACATGGAACCCCAGTGCAGCCGGACACGGGCCCGGCACGCCCGGTGCACCGTTGGCGCTCGTCTCCCCCGCCCCACCGCCCGCAGCCGTCATCGCGGCGGACGCAGACGCAGACGCGTCCCCCCCGTTCTTCTGTTTCTTCTTCTTGAGAACCTTGGGCGTGTCTTTCCGCTGCAGTTTGGTGTAGAGGTTCGAGATGTTCTTGTCTAGAGACTCGCGCAGCTCGAGGTACTCTTGGTACCCCAGCCGGTCCCGCGCGATGCTGACGAGGCGCTCCCGCCGCGCTTTGTTCGTCCAGACGACACGCCGGAGCTCGCGCTGTGCGTGCCGCAGTGCAGTCGCGATCGGGTCGTCGACTTTGTCTCCGTACTCGGGCTATGCGGAGAGAGAAACGTTCATCGAGATTATACACACGGACAAGGGATACACGCACCACGCCGTCCAAAAGCCCATGATACCTCATCGTATCCCGTATCCTGACCTCCAGCTCCGTGACATTCAGCCTCTCCTTTCTCGCCGCGGCGGCCCCGCTGCCCCCTGGGCGTCCCTCCATCGCGTCCTCCGCGGCCTTGACGCCCTTCCAGCCCGAGTCTGCAATGGGCAACAATGCACTGATGACGCGCTCCGTGAGCGGGCCGTGCCCATGGTCCTCTGCGCAGAGGTCGACCTCGCCGAGCGTGGACGGGTCCCACTTGGCGAGGGGCGCAGCAAACGAGCGGGTGTCCCCGCCGTCCTGGCCGGGCAGTGACGGGGGCACGCGCCCCGCGTCCTGGTCCTCCCACACGTCGAGGTAGTGCCGGCCGAGCTTGGGCAGGACGTACGGCTCGAGCTCGTCCGCGGTGTGTTCGAGGAAGCCGACGTCCTCCTCGCGGATGTTGCGTATCCACGGCTCGATGCTCGTGTAGAATGTGGTGACTGTCACCTGCGACGGGACTTTGCTCTTGCTGAAGTCGTCGGTGACCTCGGTGGGCTTGCTTGGCCCGGGTATTGGCGGTGGGGGTATCGGGGACCGCTGGGCGAGAAGAGGGTGGGTTGGGGGGAGAGAAAAGTCGGGGCCGGTCTGGTGGGTTGTTGTTGAGTGGGACAAGGAATATTTTAGCAAGACAAGTGACCTTGACAGGGGGTTGGGACGAGGAAGCTACTGATTTCTGGGCTTTTGTGGGCAGAGGCGGCGGAGGCTGGACGTGGATTGCGACGGGTGGCGTTTGTTTGCGGGGACGCTGGGGATCTGGTGTGGCGTTAGCAAGTACATTAAAAGAATAAATGGAAACGTGCCTCGTTCAATATCGCTGTCTTCAGGGTCGCGTTTCCGCTTCGTTTTCTTCTTCTTGAGGTCTTCTGCAGCACTAATTGACGGTCAAAATCAGGCATTCATGCAGGCTCAGCACTGACGATCTGCGAGGGTCGACTGACGACCTCGTCGACGCCGGCAGCGAGGACATGGACTGCGAGGACATACGAGGCTTTTGTGAATGGTAAGGACCAATCAACTGGGCGTCGTCGACCTCGAGTTTCGGTGTAACTGTGCGAGGATAAGCGCCACCGGTGCGCCACAGAAATTCACGTACAGTCGTTTTCCCTCTTGATCTTGTCGATAGCTTTCGCCTTTCCCTTCTCCTTCTCCTTCATGCGCCGCATCGACTCCTCAATGGCTTTGAGATCCTCGCCGGCCTTTTTCGAGCGTTTGAGCGTCGCATTGCGCAGTTCCTTGAGCTCGTCGTGCAGAAACTCGAGTTCGCTGGTCGATGGTATCGAGTCTGGGGCCTTCCTGAGCAACGATGACTGGAACGGGGGCGCCGGCGGGAACGAATGCAGCTTTGACGACATTTGGGGGATACCGTGGGTGGCGGCGTCGGCGGTGCACAGGACCGCCTGCCGTGACGATGAGGACGCTGTGGGACGCAGCCGACGACGACGGAGGCCTGTGTGCTGACGATGGTTGGGGACGAGCGCGACGCCTGATTCGAGCGGGCACAAGTCAATTTCACACGCTATTATTTATTTCTGGAAAATATTAGTAAATAAACTCCGTGAGGCCCGCCCAAAGCAGCTTTTCGTCGTTGACCACCACCATGTCTTGTCCTGAATCCTCGCGTCTGCTCGTCGACGACATCGAAATGACCGGTCTCAGCGATATCGAGGAGAAACCGCCGCCCCAGCCGCCCGCAGCGAGCATCGTCCGAGTCCTTCACGACAGTGATGATGACGACGACGACGACGACGACGATAGTAGTCAGGCTCTTTTGGCCTCGTACGGACGTAGTTTTGGTCCTAGTGGACTTTTGGGCGGTGCAGGTCACTTTTGGCCCCAGATTCGAGGCATTGTCACCGAGGTGATACGCAGACGGAACACGTTATTCGGCGCCAAACTCACTAATCTCACATAGAGCGCACCAACACTGATGTTTACAACCATAGGACTTTTGCTGACCGGAAAATTTCTTGACGAAGTCTCTGTATGTCCAGTTCATTGCATTCTAGCTGTTTCATCAACTTTCCCACTCTAGCATTGGCATGCAATGAGAGAAGTCCATCAGCTCATCATGATCATACCCGTCCTCCTCAACCTCAAGGGTAACCTTGAAATGAACCTATCTGCGCGTCTCTGCACTGCAGCCAACATTGGCCAGCTCGACGACCCAATTGTCCGCCGTTCAATGATCATGGGCAACTTGACGCTGCTCCAAGTCCAAGCAGCCGTCGTCTCGTTCATAGCAGCGTGGATTGCGTATCTCTTGGGGATAATCCTACCACGCTCAACGCCAGCCCCCATTCTCCAATCCTCTATCAACGGCACATCCACCGACAACATAACAGCGCGCGCTGCGCATCACCTCGGGGCCTCCCTGCTGGCAACACGGCAATCTATACCCATACCGACGGATAATTACAACTCTTTCATCATTGAAAAGCCAGTACGCCATCTCTTGACGTAAGCCTATTCTCACCGCGTCCCTAGACTCGCCATGGTCGCCTCGACAGGCATGACCGCCGCGTCACTATCGAGCATCGCGCTCGGTTCCTTCATGTGCGGGCTCATCGTCGTGTGTCGGTGGTACGGCCGTGATCCAGGTAGCGTTGTGTCTCCAGCCCACGATCCAATCTCACGTGCTAAACAGACAACATTGCGCCGCCCGTGGCTTCCTGCCTGGGCGACCTCGTCACCCTCCTGTGGATGAGCGCTGTATCCGCTACGCTCATCGGAGTCATACACACGCCCATACCGTTCATCTTTGGCATCCTCATAATGTGCTTCGCCATCGCCTGCCTCGTGATGACGATGCGCAATCCCCACGTACGCCCGCTCCTCTCGCAGGGGTGGCCACCGCTCCTCGGAGCGATGATCCTAAGCTGCGGCGCAGGTATCGTCCTCGACACATTTGCCAGCCGGTACGAAGGCTTCGTCCTGCTCTCCGTCGTAATCAGCGGTACGTTCTCAAGCTCCACCACGCCTCTCCCATCTATTTTCTAAATCTTCCCCTCGCACAGATCTCCCAGGGAGCGTCGGGTCGATACTAATATCCCGTCTATCGACGTCGCTGCACGCAGGCGCGCTGTCGCTCGCGTCCCCGGACGCCCTCGCCAGCAGCAAAAAGACAGAGCCGAGCACGCGTCTCGTCATGGTCACGCTCGCGCTTATAGCTCTACCGGTAGACATATTCTTTCTCTCCATTCTCCGCGCTCTCGGCTGGCTCCGCCTCCCATTTACATTCATCTTCTTTTCCGTCCTCTTCTTCTTTTGCGCCGTAAGCACCTTTCCCCCCTCTTTCTTTACCTTGTGCTCAGTCGGGTTCTTTGTGCTTGGTGATAGGAACTCGTGTCGTTGTACGTGGCGAAGAGACTTACGAATTACCTCTGGGCGAAGGATTGCGATCCGGATATGTACGCTCTGCCGATACATTCTGCGCTCATGGACCTCGTGGGGCATATATTGCTCGCTATATGCTTTGAGATCGTGCAGCTCTTTATTGACGTACGCGTCCAGTCTGTTTCGTGATGATTGATGTGTCGGGGCGTGCGTGTTTGGTTGATACCTCATCCACCCACTCCCCATCTCTCCCCTCTACCCCACTCCCCCGCTCTCACAAACGTACATACCAACAACAACGACGACACTCGACGGTCGACACTTGATGCTCGACACTTGATGCTCGACACTCGACACTCGACACTCGACACTCGACACTCGACACTCGACACTCGACATTCGACATTCGACATTCGACATTCGACATTCGACATTCGACACTCGACATCCGACACCTGACACTCGACACACTCGACACTGGACATCCCCCACTAAAAAGCTAACCCAACAGCAACGCATCGACCTTTGCTACCATATAGACGTGCTTTCGCGCTTTTCGTACCATAGGACGGACTCTTTTTTTCTTCTTCTTCTTCATATATCTTTATGTATATTAATCCTCATCATATTCGCACCGCATACCATACCTAACTCATTTTCTCATTGTCCATTGTTATCATTGGTATCATTTTCGTTCTTGTACATCCCATATCCCACACACCCACATCCCGCATCCCGCATCCCACACACCCGCATCCCGCATCCCGCAGCCCACACACCTATCACCATCGCTTTTACCATTGCTATTGCTACTACCCACTACCCACTACCATTACTATATCTATCTATCTATATATCTATCTATCTATTCGCTCATGATCAATACCCAATACCCAATACCCAATACCCAATGCTCACAGATAGATCCGAATTCGAAAGATCCGATCCGATCCGACCCCGACGCCTCAGACGCCTCAGACTTAGGAGTTGTAAGAAATGGAAAAATCCTTGAACCATACGTATTGGTCTGTCGGGGATGCGTACCGCGCGCCGTGGCCTCCGAAGAACGAGCTGCGCCAAGTGAAAAAACACGCACACAGAAAGAGGATTGTAAGTGGAGGGTAAGAAGGTTCTCGATGAGGCAGGCGTAAAGGGCGTACCTGAAGAAAAGCCCTTTGAACCCTACGACTGACGTTTCGTGCGAATTGGGTGATATCACCTCGTCTTCGCCGTCGTCGTCTTCGGATGCGGGGGTGGTGGAAAAGACGAGAGGAGGAGGAGGAAGAGAAGGAGGAAGAGAAGGAGGGGGTGTAGGTTGTGACGCGGCGGCTGATTGGGACGGGGTATGTACCGCCCACGCTTGTTGCGCTTCGTGTATCCGCGTTGGATGTGCGCGGTCGTTGTCGTTGTCGTTGTCGTCGTTGTTTCGCCGCGTCTCGGTGTCGGTGTCGGTGTCTGTGTCTGTGTCGGTGTTGGTATTGGTATTGGTATTTAACGCAGTCGCCGTCGCAGCAGGTAGAGTCAAAGTAAAAGTAAAAGTCGAAGCGGGGGGACTCGAACCGCGCGTCTCGCGCTTGAAGAGATCGCTCAACAACGTGCCCAAGAGCCCGCCGAGCCCTCCCCCTCCTCCTTCTCCTCCGCCGCTTCCTGGACCGGTGCCCGTATCCGGATCGTCGGGGGCATCACGATAAAAGACATCACAGCGATCAATAACGCGGACGCCGTCGACGTCGAGTGCGAAGCACCCGTCAGGCTTGCCGGGGGTGTTGAGCGCGACGGTCTGGAGGACCGTGGTCCAGCGCCCGGCGGCCCATGTGAATGCGCCGCGCCCGATGGAGAGGCCGTAGGATGTGTCGCAGACGGAGAGGGGGTCTGTGCATAGCGAGGGCGGCTGTTTTGATTTCGGTGCGTACTGCAAGAAATTAGTTGGTGTTTGGTGAGGGTTGTACAAGGGACTCACGAGGTAGAGCTCGCCGCGGCCGTGTGAGCGCCACATTAGCCTTGTGCTCCAGCAGTCGAGGGCGGGGTTGCCGCCGGAGCAGCCGGCGTGGCCGCCGTAGAGGCCGGGCATTTTGCCGCCGCGGACCCAGTCAAAGTCGGGCGGGAAGAAGGCGCTGTAGCCGAGGGAGACGTTGTGTGCGTGGGAGAGGTCGAGCGGCGCGGCGTAGAACTGGGCGCCGCCGACGGGCCGGTGCGCGGGGTTGATGCTGCCTGCGGGGTAGAGCAGCTGCAGCGAGGACGAGTCGGGTGTCCATTTCGTGTGGCCGTGGCTGTGGCTGCTGTGCGAGGAGGCGATGCTGGCTGGGATGCCTTGGATGATCTCGAGGTTGTCCATCCCCCCTGAGAACGCAGAGATGTTGAAGGCGCCGAGGTCGTGCATTCTTTTCGGGCTGCGCCACTTCTTGGGCGGTTTGGACGCGGCTGACACGGTGATGGACACTGTCAGAGGTGCGTTTGTGATGGACGGGGCGACGGCGGCGAAGATGGGCGGCGAGGCGACGACGGCTTGGCCCGCGAGAGACAGGGCAGACATGACAGTAACAGAGAACTGGACTTGTCAGCCGCGTGTAAGTAAACTTTTCTTTTGTTCTGTATCAGCCATGTCCTCGCAGGTCCTGGGCCACGCAGGCATGCGCACCACCCAAGACGGCGCACTCATCATCAAGCCCGCCTACCCCGCCGAACGCCGCTTCTAAGAGGCCCTCCTCAGCGATCCGCACATCGCACCTCTGCAGCGCGTTCGATAAACCTAACACGCTCGACGTCAAGCTCGGGACCGTGTTCCACGACGCCGGGACGGATCCTGCAAAGGTGCGCCGCATGCACAAGACCGCGCGCGAGACGACGTCGCTGAGCACGGGCGTGCGTCTCACAGAGTTCAAAGTGCGCGCGCGCGGGGTACCACGTATTCCACTTGCTGAAGCCTTCCCTATAGGTACACGACAACAGAACCTCGCAGCCGATATGCACGTCGAAAGCGTACGGCAAGTCCATCAAGGAAGAAGAGTTGCACGAGGGCCTCGCGCGGTTCTTCCCCGTGCACGACGATCACGGTCACGATCACGATGGCTCCTCGTCCACGCTCGGCCTCCCCCCGCGGCTCCTCATCCCCATCCTCCACGGGATCCGCGACGCAATCGCACGTATCCGCGAGACGTACGCGCTCGTTGAGATGCGTATCGTCGGCGGGAGCTTGCTCATCATGTACGAGGCTGATTGGGGGCGCGTCGAGGAGGGGCTCCTTCAGCGCTCGGCGCCGCTACTTCATCATCATCATCATCTTCTTCATCGTCACCGCCGCCACCACCCGTTGTATCGAGTCAAAATCGTCGATTTCGCGCATACTACTTTCGCACGTGGCTTGGGTCCTGATGAAGGTGTGCTTTTGGGCCTGGATACCATGTTGCGTTTGGTTGATGGGAGGTTGAGCGAGTTGGCGGGTCTTTGAGCTTGAGGGATTATCAGAAATTTGTATTAACGTTGATGGTGGACGGATGGAGTCTATTAATAGCATGGCCAACCCCATCGTGCTTGGATTTCTTTAATTCGCTTCACCCCTGGGTGTCTGTCCCCTGCAGACGAACTTGTACTCCTTCAGAGATTCAGACTAGTATTATACTAGCACTGGGGTGCAAGGGATCAACATTCTCTTTTTGCATGCAAAAACAATGTAAGAACACAGTAAAAAATAATTTCATTGATTTTGAGATTTTATTTATTTGGAATAGTATTATTTTTTTTGTCAAAACCATGGAAAAAGAATATAATATTAATATTGTATCTGAACTTATTCAGCTGGCTAGCAAAAACTCAAACTCAAATAGCACTAAGAAAAGTACAGTTGATGACATTGTTGGTGGGTGGGAACAAACAGATTTAGAGTTGTTTATTTACATTTTTCATGGCTCCCCTTGATGCTGAAGGCGCTGTTCAGTTACAATATTTCTTCTATTATTTTGGCAAAAACATTCAAATAGAATTTTGAAATTAATTGAATTATTTTTACATTGTTTTCTGCACACAGTACGTATTGATGCCATTGATCAAATTATGTACAGTGGCTCAAAAAACTGTCCCAATGTTTTATACTTTTGGAAAGATGACATTGGCATGAAGGATTGGAAGTATTTAAAATTTTGATTAAATCATGTAAAATACTATGGCATTGCAGCTACAAATTGCATCTTAGCTTATGTAATTTGAATCAAAACTGATGGAGTAATGGCCATTTTAAAATATCTACTCATTGGGACAGTTTTTTGAGCATCTCTAATTTTGGTATTTAGTACTTTGTATGTCCTCCATTTGCCTTGATAACTGCTTGAATTCTTCTAGGCATGCTTTCTATCAGTCTTTGGCATACCTCTGCTGGTATTCCATTCCACTCCTTTGCAACCCTCTCCCACAATTCATGCACACTATGAGGAGGTGTTTCATACTGCCTAAGCTGCTCCTTGAGGTACTTCCAGAGGTGTTTAATAGGGTTAAGATCAGGAAATTGGGCTGGACACCAGAGGACATCAAAGTTGTTGTCTTCAAACCATTTGTTAGTCCTCTTGGAGTTGTGTTTGGGGTCATTGTCCTATTGAAAGTAGTGGGCACCCTCCTCTATCTTCAATTTTTCAAAGC
>JAGGAT010000345.1:0-36425 GCA_017657195.1 Termitomyces sp. T70a
GAATGCCAATAAGGTACATGCGTAATGCCTGGAAAGCGTGGAAAAGGCTGTAGAGTTCGAGCTTAGGCTGGCTGTAACAGGATTTGCGGTTGTTAAGAGTGATAGAGCCAAAGTAGTTGTAGCGACATTGCTGCCAATTGTCGCTAAGGCACTGACATAGAAAGAAACCGACGGCAATGTATGAGGTGTCGACCACAAGAATGACGGGATCCAGAGAGTTGTAGTCAATTGGTACTAGGGGCTTAGTGGCTTGCAGTGCCGCCACTAGGTCCTTCTGGGTAGCAAGCTGATCCAGGCCAAACTCGAATAGGATATTGGCGCAGGTGAGTCGGTTAAGGTAGTGTGCATGGTGCGCAAAGTTCTTGATAAAGATACATAGGACGCTGATGGTGCCAAGAAAAGCGCGGACTTTGGAGAGGTCGTGACAGGGACCCCAGCACTCAAGTAGCGCCAATCGAGACTTGTCGGGTACATGTCCCTCGGGCGTGCAGATGTGGCCCAAGATCTTGAAATGGGGGGCGCAGAGTACTAGCTTGTGACTGGAGAACGTGCCACCACAGTACTTCATGTGCTGGAGTACGTGGTTAATAACATGAAAGAAGTCCCAAAGGGCGAGGCGGATGGTGGGATTGTCAGGATGCTGGGTGGGCAGGCTGTCCTCTAGCTGCCAATTCTGGGGGCCCTTGGCACCAATGTCGTCGATGAAGCTGAGCACGTACTTTGGGATTTCCAGTTGGAGAATGAAGGTGATGTTGTTGTGAAAGATGGGAACTGAGTTAGTCCAACCCATCGGTAACGTTACCAGGTAAAAAGTGCCAAATGGGGTCTGGAAGGTGGTGAGGTCATGGGAAGAAGAATCAATAAGGCGTTTGTCATAGCTGACATAGAGGTTGAGGGTAGCACCACAGATGTGGCCAGCAAAGGATTCAGCGATGTGGTCCGGGAATGGCAGCACGCCAGAGTGGCAGATGGTAACCTTATTTAGCGGTTCTAGGCTGTGGACTATATGGAGATTACCGTTCTTTTTGAGGACGCAAAACCATTGAGAGCGGTAAGCGCTGTTAGATGGCTTGTAGATGCCAGTGGCTATCTTGGTGCGGATGATCTTACAAACTTCATCCTGTAATCCTGGCGGTATGGGTCTGTTGTGTTCAGTCCATGGCATGTGAGGAATGGTAGGAATTACCATGGATGGGAAGAAGTCAGTGCGGAGACTGCCACGTTCTCCATCTTCCCATGCGAAGGCCTTATCGTGCTTGCACATGAGGTCAGTGAGGACGTTGAGCTCAGCGGCGGTGAGGAACCCCGTGTTGTGGTTGGCAAGAAACTGCTGGTGGCAGTCAGCAGTGAAGCGCCCATGGGGCATGAATGGCGGCGGATTTGGATCAAGGGTCAGGAGGTCGGCAAGGGGATTACCAAGAATCCGGCGTTCAATGCAGAAGTCTTCAGAGATGGCGCTGGCAATGGGTTTGATTTTCTGGGCGACGGGTTTGTATTTCTTCTTGACTTGCACACCTTTCCTTTTTGGGGTGTTGGCAGTAGCAGCATAAGTGGAACAACAAGTTGAATTTTCTGTGTAGGGACAAGTGGTGGTAAGTCCAAGTATTGCCGGTGAGGCGGCATTAAGTAAAGTGGCAAGGTATGTATTGGCAGATGTGTAAGCTTTGAAACCTTCAGTAGCGGTCAAGTAGAGGTAGGCAAGAGATGGGAGGGCAACGAGTGGTGCCTTTTGGGTGGAATTAGTAGGAGCTGGCGCTTGCGCACTATTATTGAGTGTAGAAGAGAGAATTTCAGAATTGAGTAGAGTGGAAGAGAGGATATTTACAAGACCACTTTGGTGGTCATAATCGAGCACTAGGGCTTCATCTCCGTGATCGTCAGCATCACTCACTTTATTGATGGTTACCGAAAACTTGAATGCGCTTCATGGCAGTGGTCGGTGAATATGGGGTCGTTGCTGCGCTTATAGTGGTAGCATCTGCACGGGAAAGTCAGCACAGTGCGGCATAGGCCCATATTTGGGTCCCGGATTGTGAGCGTAGTCTCATCAGCGCTAAGGGTCGTCAGGACTGATTTGGCAACTACATCAAAGGGGCGTCCCAGAAGTAAGTTGTAGGCAGGGAGCGGATGACGTAAATCTGCAAGTAGAAGGTGAGACCGCCAATGGTGCACGGGACATTCTTGGCGAGATCCAGAGACTGATCAACGGTGCCATTAGCAGACTGCATGTTAAGAATGATGGAGGGGTCGTAAACCAAGCCTAGCTTGTTAGCTACCTCTGCCAACATTGAAATGATCTGACTGCCGCTATCGACGATGGCTTCTATTTCCTTCTTACTGTCAACCAATATGTTAATAGAGAGGATAGCCTGTGAGTCTTTGGCGCAGGTTAGGACAGCGCGATCTTCGCCAGGTTTGAGTGTGCAGAGGTATGATTCTATGGGGTCAATGGAAGAGGTGGTGGCAGTGTAGTTGGCAGGCGGTAGCGCATTGGGAGCTTCTTTGTCAGTGTTAAAACCGGGCAGCACGTCGTCGATCTCATCCACTGTAGTGAGTGCAGCTGCTACAGGAGAGCGCTTAGAGGTAATGGCGGTTTTTACCTGATTCCTTACATCTGGCGAGATGCTACACAGCTCGTCTATGGAGATAGTGATCTGGCTCCCCATTAGGTGGTTAAAGATGTATTCGGACTTTTCCGGGGCATAGACGGGTGCTGACAGGTGGTAGCCGCCCTCTGGGCACTTATCCGGGGCAGCAAAGTTCCGCTGGGCTGGTGCTGTGTAGCAATGCAGGATTCCTGAGTAGGGATGGAGAGGCGGTGGCGCGGCTATGGGGTTGTTGTTGGCGGTGGACGTTGTGGCAGGCGGAGCGGCAGGAGTAGTGACAGGAGTGGCGGTAGGTGAACTAGCCATGGGTTTATAACCCTTTGGAGGTTGGCGAGACTGTTGGATTTCCACGCCATCAAATACCTGGTTTTTAAGGGAGTTGATCTCATGTTGTAAGGTGGCGATGCACTCTTCCTGAGAGAGGGTAGGATGGGAGGCGACGCTATCAAGGTGCATCACTTCATGTATGTACTGCTGCTGCATAGCCTGGTCGGTAGTGGTGTTTGTAGCCGACGCATCAGGGTTGCGCTTGTGCCATTCATCTACCCGTTCCTGGTATGTTTTTAGCTTGGGATAATTAGGGATATAGATGCCAGTCAGCATGACTATCTTGCCGTTGTTAAAGCACTGGACATGATTTTGTCGGAGATACTGTTCTAAGGTAAGGCAACGTCCCTTAGTCATAGTATGTCCGATCTCACTGCAGAAGTGGCAAAGACTGCTGGCAGGGGTGGTGTTAGTTCAAGGGAGCAATACGCATGCTGAGATCATAGTTTCTATGCGGGACATAGCGTTAGCGATGGCGGTAGTGATGGCGGCAGTGATTGCAGCGTCCATTTCTTCCTTTTTGATGGGTGCATCAGCAGGGGATAGCGTGGCAGCAGTAGCAGGGGGCGTCGGTGCTCATGGCCGCCCCAAGGGTGGGCCTAGGTTAGTATCCGTACCCTTTAGGATCCAAGTACCCATGTCATAGACTTCTTTAACGTTATAAGGCTCCTCCGGGTGGTGCGTCAGCACCACTATCTCTAGGCGCCTAGTGATGCATGCCCAGAGTGATGTCAGGATACCCTGCTGAAAGAGGCGGCGCTCCTCGTTAGCATATAGCTTACCATGCTGGAGGAGCCACCTAGATATTTTCTGGAATTCGTGGTGGTATGCGGAGAAAGACCCCAAAGAGTAGATGCCAGCTTTGAAGGTCTCCTGTACTAGGTGCTGTAGCTCGGTAAGGGTATAGCACGTAGATTCCTCGGCCCCAAGGTAGGGGTTGATAACTGCTGCTTTCCAATCGGCGTAAGAGGTGACCTGATCCGCTGTGCCAGGGAGGGGCGCCCCCAGCACTCCGGCGGCAGCGGCAGGTGCATCGATGGGAGGCACGTATGTGAATTCAGGTAGCTCTGTCCAAGTTTCGGCAGTGTCATAGGATACGTAGCGGGAGGTGTACTCCTTCATCTGGGTAGGGTCGGTAATATTACAGTCGCGCAGGAGGTATTTAAGTTCTTTAAAGTACTGTGAGAGTCACGGGGTTTGGATTCATCCCATTTAGGACCGGAAAAATGGTTACGAGGTGGCATACGTTGTGTATGATCCATTGTTACTGGGCGGTAAGGGATGGTTTGTAACATGGGAGAAAGGCAGGGGCTTAGTGTCAGGGGGCTGTCAAGTAGATAGTCTAGGGGCGGCGGAAGAGATGGCAGTGTATGCGGTTCCCAATCAAGGGACTGCTGGTATAAGTCGAGTGTTTGGGTAGTGGCAAGGCGGTTGTAGGTGTCTTCAAGCTCGATGTCTAGGGTGCGCGGTAGGGCTCCTGGAAGGGTAGGAGTGTCAGGGGTTTTGGGGTGGTGATATAGGAGTTCAGACGGGGTCAAGGTGTAGCGCCTTGCATGGGAACAGGTAACTGGTGGAATTCTGCCCTAAAAGAAAGAATCCCTCATGGTGGGCTCCAATTTGATGCACCCAAAATTTAGCTAAATGCTTGCGTTGGACTCGCAAAGTGTAGAGGGAGTCCCAGGCAGGTCCCAGTTACTCGATCCTAGAGTGTGATGTAAAGTGACAAGGATGTTGCTGTCAATTGACGGCAAGCAATAAGAGTTCAAGAAGGACAGTAGACGATACGTAATAAGCTTACGAAGCTTCAAATCTTTACTGTTGGTGCTAAGAGGTGGCAAGTGTTGGTGCCAACAACGAAGGTGTACTCATATAGTACCGTTCAAGACGTGGAACGAAGGCCGCACTGAGAACCTTTGTCAGAGATGGAGAAAGGCAGAGTCGCTAATTGCTTAGCACCTCGAGTGAGCTCTTAGAGATCTGGACTTTGGGCGTGAAGGTGCTGGGTGCAATTCAATGGTTTTCCACTGACAAATGGTAAGGTATTTATAGTAAGTGACGGTGGTGACTTAGTGAAGGGTCGGCAATGACTCTCATAGTCGCCGCTAATGAAATGTAAGTGAAAGGTCCAATAATAAGACTATAAAGGAGGTAAATGATATTCAGGGAGCGTCATGCAGGCGGTTAGCTTGGGCATGCCGCCACATAACGTGCAGGGCATCAATCAAAGTCTTGACAAGGGTGGGCGCTAAATTGTAATGTGGCATGTGGTGGCGGTGATTGAAAGTGCCAGCTGTTGATCATTTGTCATCATTGAGTCAAATATGGACATATTCCGACTCAAAAAGGAAGGCCAAGCCGGCGGTGATCTGCCAATGGCGGCGGGGAGTGCCGGCGGAGTGTGGAGCCTGTTTGCGGGGGTGATGGTGTGGTTTTCTTTAATCATCCTGGTGGGGGTGGCACGTGCAGGTAGGGGTCGTGATGCATCACGTGACCAGGACATGTCGAGTTTGGAGGTAGTGGGATGCTCCTCATGAAGAGGAGAGCCTGCAAACTGGTGATGTCCGCGACTTCCTGTGGAGCAGGCGGCAAGGCTGACTGTCACGTGAGTAGTTTTACCATTGCCTGTAGATGTTGTAGTTGGCTGTGAGGATGCGTTGGTGCTGCGTGGGGGACTTGCTTGTGGGGGGCCACTGGGGTCTTGCCGCCTTGGGTCAGTGCTGGTGCATTAAAGGCTTAAAATGTGTTGGGCCAAACTGGGGGCTCATCACCAGACCTTTCCGTGTCATCTCCTGCCTACTTTGGACCTTGCAACGTCATTCTCTGCCTACTCTGGACTCCCTGACATGTCCTGACCCCTTTGAACCTTCTTCAGGACTCCCCTGCTACCTTTATAGACCACTGTCACATCTTTTAGTGAGTCTGGCCCCATTTGCATCATCTATTAGGCATCTGGGCCACTGCGGATCACACCATCTGCATAATCTATTAGGTATACAATTGTTTATCCACTCCACTACTCTCTATAGAGTCCCAGCCTTTATTATAGGTACCTGGATTAGTGCCAGGAGTATATAAGACTGTAGGCAGCTCAGATGTACCTTAGTCTCAATATTGAACAACTGTTACTGTAATCTCCTATTTCTTTCGTGCTTGCCATTTCTGTCTTTCTTCATGCTTGCTCCTGTAAATATTTGTCTGGCATGCACTACTTCAACTGGCACACACTATATTGACTGGCATGCACTATGCTACTTATCAAAACTCCAGCCTCATCAAGGAATCCCATCCTTGACTTGATTTTCACCCAACTCCAATTCCTGAATCCTGGAACAAGTCATTTAACTCCAGACTTTTCCATTTTGACTTTCCCACACTCTGGAACACCTCCTGAAGCCATTGACACCCTGAGCACACATAGTTCGGCACTCAAGTCTGCCTCATAAGGGCATTGCTTTTTGAAAAAGGCCCCTGGGTCAGCAGAACCTGACACAGTAACACATGGAACTTTGGCACGATTTGTCATGTCTGCAGAGCAGTCAGCAGTTCAAGCACAAAGTTTGATGTGCTAGGCTCAGCCTCAAGGGCCTCATACAGTCCAACCCATTTAGGACATAGCTTGCTTGCTCATCCCTTGGGAAAATTCAAGTTCTTAGTAGACAAATACACCAAGCTGCCTTTGTTGATCACCAGTTCTTTGCTCTGGCAATTATTCATGTGGTGCATCTGAAAGATACAAGCCTTGATAATTGCATCATGTGCATTTGTCAGGTTCATTAGTACATTCTGCATGAAGTCCTTGATCCCTCAATGGATCACTTCATCACTACAAAGTTTCTTGATCATAGATGGCATATAGCCTTTACTGAGCAAATAATTAGCATCTTTGCACAGATTTGCTTAATCATTTCAAAGCACTGCTAATGCAGCAGTTGCCAGTAAAATGGAGACCCATTATGGGTCATGGACATGAGAGGGCCAGTGTATGCAGTTATGTCTGGTAAGAAGTTACCAATGTAGTTAACAAGTCCAACAAAACATTGGATATCATTGTAGTTATCCCATTTTTTTTTGGAAATACACAATATGGTGCAGCTTGCATCACTGGCTATGGTTCCCACTACTTAGCATTGATATAGCAATTTGTCTTGTCATAAAGTTGCTCCTAAAGTGCTCATGGACAGCAAGGCAAGTGGTACTTGTACTGCTTGGTATTGTCTATGAAATTAATCTCATGGTTTACTTTCTTCCATGAGGGAAGTTTCTCTTTTGTTCCATTGACAATATCTGTAAATTCTTGCTGCCATTGCTGGTGCAATTGCAGGATGTCCTTGTCTGATAGGCCCTGAGCCTTCTGTTTCCCTTTGTCCACATGTTTCTGGCATGGTTCCTTAGGTTTAAATCATTCTCTAAGCACATGCAAGTGCACTTTCTTAGTGTTTTCCATCCTCAGTCTCAGTGGAGGCTTTGATACCATTGATTTTCCTGACCACTGCACACTTCTTGCCTTTAGCAAGATACCATCAAACATTACATCCAAGGGGTTCTGATATGTTGTCAGCAAAAGGTTGATAGTACACTTCTCCAGTGAGTCAACACAACCCAGCCCACATCTGTGCCACCATTAAGGCTACAACCTTGTTCTACTTTGGTGGCATGTGCAGGTCATAGGCCCATTACATGCCCAGTAGTAGCACTGGTTGATCCTAAAAGAATCCTATGCTGTCAGTTATTCCTGTTCCTGCCATGCTCATGGCACTCTGTCATCTCTCCTCAACCTTGTCTGTTATGAGGTCCTCTGCCTTTACTCTGGAGCTTGTTGGTTGACACTCCAATGATTCCAAAGCCACTTGTTTTGCACAAATCATCAGGTGGACAGGCCTTGTCAAGCTTCTTTGCATATTTCCTACCAGCAATTGACTGATCCAGCTCTTCTCCCCTTTCCAAAATTCCTTGGAACTCTTCCTCAGATATCAGTATTGCCAGCAAATTTTCTGGTAAGCTGGCCATTGGGGCCAGTTTCTCATCAGCGTCCTCCACTGTTGCACTCCTGCGACTCTTTAGTCAGTGATAACCATTAGAATGCTTCTTTGTGGTCCTATACCGCCATAGACAGCCATTAGTATTTGCTAGGACAACTCTCTCAGCCTTCAACAGCACTCTATTGACTATAACCTTGTTGTTGTTGACAAAGTTAAGATTCACTTTGTTCCTATGCATGAATAGCATACCAATGATTATATTATAGTGATCAAAGTTTGCTATATCCACATATTCTTTTGTTGGCTGTCCCAATGTTTTAATTTTTACTTCTATGCTGAACTGTATAACAGCATGACTCCTCACAGTTCCTAATTGGAGCATTAGCGGCTCCATAACTTCATGAACATATATAGTGTTCACATGAGCAAACTGGGGAGTAATGCCCATAGTAGTACTCTCAGAGTCCCACAATGTCCATGCTAGATGTCCATTGACATCTACATATGTCACTAGGCACTCCTTCTCTTGAGGAGTATAGTGTGGTGATTGCAGCTTATCAGCTGCCTTCTGCAGAGTTACACGTCACATACAAACACATCTATCCTCCTCATGCTCAGTCAGAGAAAACATATGCTCTTTCTTGTCCTCACAAGCATAATAGTCATTGCTGTATTGATACCTGTCTCAAACATGAGACAGATCAAGAAGGAAATAATAATATAAAAATGTTATTATTTAGCCTGCATAATACATAAATGCTGAAAATTGTAAGCAGTGTTATGAAATTTGGTTGAAAACAATAGACTAGGCATACCTTTGTATCACTAAAACCTACAACTACAATGACAAGCTCCAAAAGAAATGAGCACACCAATGAGCAATCCAAAATAGCAAGGCTGGCAAAAATGATCAGATCCCAGATCCCATTTTGAGATTAATTAACTTTCCATCAATCCTATTAGTCCAATAATGAAGCCCAAACCCACCCCCAGCCAACAACTCCTCCACCATTCTCACAGCATCCTTGTGCACCCCAAGCAAGCCTGAGAACTAAAAGAATAATAGAAACCAGGTATGGAATACAAAAAGAAAGGAAAGCAGGAATAGAAGAAGCTGGGTAAATGGAAGAGTAGAAGTTTAGCCAGAAAAAAGAGAGAACAGGTACTGGGTAGCCCATCACTGTAGCCTAGGTCCCAGAAAGGCACAAATCAATAACCAAAATCACACAGGAGCATGATAGTCCATGCATGGAAGAGCAGGTAAAAAAGAAGGAAGGGAATGGGGACTCAAACAAGCAATCAGCATGCCATGGCTCAGGGTCTCCAGTGAGTGGACTGCTTAGGCTTAAGAGCATTGTAGATTGACTTCTCAGGTTATTCCTAGTAATAATACTATTTTGAACCCATTTTGAAGTGAATTAGTTCATTTTGAAATAAATCAAATAAAACTTATAATCATTTTACAAGTGTGCATGCATGTAATTTAAAGCCCACTGTAACTAATAAAATAAGAGTATAAAATTATATAAAAGCTTAGTTCTATTACATTAGAACTGCTTTAAAACTCTACATTTTGCATCAGTATACATCTACAGTGATGTATTTATCTCCATCAATTTGGATGCTCTCAGCATCATCAACTGCAGATTGCTCCTCCACATCTTGAGGAGCTTCCTCATCTTCAACAAGCTCTTCAAGTTCTTCCACAGCATTGCTCTCTACTGCTGCTGTACAAGCAGCTCATACTTGTACTCTTGGCACTTTGCACTTTGTAGAGAAGTAGCCTGTTTGGCCACAGTTGTAGCACCATGGTATACCACCACTAGGCTTGTAATCTGTGTCACCACCTTCAAAGGTGGCCTTGGGAGGACCCACTCTTAATGGAGCATCCCACATCACCTTTAGTATAGGTTGGCCTACTCTAGGCCCATATTGGGCTTCCCTAGTAGCTAGTACATTACCAGCCAGTCCTGGGCAGGCCTTTGGCCTGCTGGTAGTGTTTGCTGAACTACAAACCATGGATTGCAGTTCTGTTCCATCTTGGAATGCTTTGCTAAGAAAGTCTCAACCTTTACAGATTGGTGGTGTCCATTTGCATAGTGCAAGCTGCACTGATTATAATGTGTTGCAGTCTGTGTAGACTGCTCATATTATATAGCATATGCTAGAAATTTGGTCATAGTATTGACCTCTGGTGACAGATTATCATTGTGTATAAGCATGTAATGCATTTCAGCTGGTATTCTGTCCAGGAATATCTCCCGGATGGTAAATTTGTCTGGGTAAACAGCTATATTCTGAGCATGACCCACCAGGTCATTATAGAAGGTCTGGATGCTGGTTCTGGCATCATATACAGCAGTTCTAAAGGCCTCACAAGCCTCTTGCATAGTCACTGGATTCACAAAGCAGTTATATAGGCCAATTAAGACCTCCTTGAAGATCCAGTCATGCTTCTCCTAATTCATATGCAGGACATGTCTGCAGAACCAGTTCCATGCCTCTCCATCAATGAATTCATGGAGCACAAAAATGTGCTCCTGGTCTATGTCATCCCCACCATAGCAGCAAGCTGCTAAATGATAACAGATGTCCATGGCCCAGTTTTCCAACTGGGAGAACTTGTGCCCTTCAGCATATGCTTGAATATGCTTTCCTTCAGCTTGACAAGGCTTGACCCATCAGGAAACTTGAACCTGACTCCTAAGGAGGCATTGACTAGATAATTGGAGTGGTCATGCATATGATCTATGTGGATCTTAACCACTTCATTCATTTCTGGCATGCTAGCACACAAATCATGAGGTGAGGGCATAGACTATGCCCTGGTTGCTTGATATGGGGGCTTTTTGGATCTGCATTCTAAACATGGCACTTGTGGAGCCTGAGGTACTAGTGCTTCTGGTCAACAACCAGGGGGTCTACTATTACAGTATCTTGGTGATCTTGTCTATCCTGGTCATTATTATGATGACCATATCCATAATCACTGTGGTGGTCATTGTCTCCACTTCCATCATCCAGATCTCTATTCAGTACTCTAGTCCTCATAACAAATTGTCGCCTCATATCATCAATAGGCATAACACCTTATCTTGGTCATCTATTAAGAACTTGCCTCAATCCTGCAAGTCTTGATTATAGATGTGTTGATAATTAACACACTTGTTCCAATTGTCCACTAGATAGACCCATCTTGCAACACATCACAGTGTAGTTGGATCTTCTGGCATGCTCTCTTTGTATGCCTCTTTCTTGATAGTAATGCATCAGCAAGGCATCCTCATTCCATGCAGTTCCTCCATCTCATCATTGCTAGCAAAGTTAGACACAGCTATTTCTACCTCTAATAATGCCTAACAAGGCATTCCACTAGCATTATCTTGCCATCATCTAGCATTCTGATGTTTTTTGTAGTCCTGCTGGGACTTATTTACCTGTCTAGGCACATTTAATATGCATATTGCTTCTGCAATATCTAGTGCACATTGACACAATACTGCATTGTAGTCTACAGACTCAGCTGGTGTGGCTGTTGATGTTGTGGTCTCTTGGGCTGCCTTACACTGATGATGCCCAAAAGTGGATCAGTACTGTCATGATTACAGCTACTTGACCTGAAATTATGTTGGGCATGCTAAGTTATGAGGTCCAGGCAGGGTCCCAGAGAACATGCCAATAGGTGTTTTGGTTGTGGCAACAGGAAGCAGTAATGGAGAGATGTGCTAACACAAAATGTGTGGCAGCAAGAAGGAAGAATCTAGTATTTTGTATTTATATGTGTAAAAAGTTGCTTAGTGTCTTCCAAATGTGAATACCTTGCCATAGTTGCAAAGGTGCATATAGTACCAAGGGCACCAATGATGGCAATGTAATGTGATAAGAGAGAGAGAGTCAGCAAGGAAAGCAGCAAGAATATTGGTGCTATAAAGGAGATTGCAGCCAGAATACAGTAGAATAAATGTTGGCAACTTATAGCTTTTTAGGATATGCCAAAAGAAATCTGAAGTGTAGGGTGATCAAGGGGCTTTTTTTTGATTATGCTACTAACAGAAAAAGTAAGTATTCATACAAGAAAGAGTTTGCTATTGCCATTGTGCTAAGCAGCACTAAAAAGCAGTGAACTCAAAAGAATGTAATTGAATGCTGCAAATTGAACTATTTAATGTAAAGTCCACAATCCAGCTGTCTATACCATGTCAGCAAATGTCACTAAGTGATGTCAAGCACCAAGGTGAAATGCCAGGCTGTCTGTCATGGAGAATTTTTATCAATCTATGTTACTAAGCACTGCTGTTGCTAAAGAACATCAGTTCTTATCATTCTTAATGCCATCCATCATCTATCAATCTGTCCATCATCAGCACTATCAATGATGAGAAAAGATCATTGCCATGCATGGCTGTCAGATACCACCTAGAATGATTTAATCGCACATGCCAGAGTAACTTCTCTTCCTATGACCTCATCTGTGACCCACCTAAGTGTCATATTATATGGTTGGTGTGCCTAGCTCAAATAGAGGCTTATCAATGCTTGATATACTCATTGAGCTCAAGCTCAAATATATGAGTGAAAAGTTTGATATATTCAGTTAAATCAGCCCTAGGTACATGCTGGCCTCTATCAGCCAGTAACTGTAGATGCTTTACCACATAAAGCTGTAGACACTTTTGTCTTCATTTTTAGTGACCATTGGAAAATGGTCCAGTACCAGCTGAAGCTAGACTGACAAGGTTGATAACAACCTTCTTGTATTCATTCTTCAGTGACCATTGGAAAATGGTTAGCTGAAGCTGGACTGACAAGGTTGATAACAATCTTCTATCCTTCTCGTCATCAGAGGGGTCCAGTTTGGACTCTAAGTCCAGAACTTTCCAGGAGTTCTTGTGCCCCACCTGTAGCTCCTGGCCACTCCCTCTCAGCTTCTCTATTGTTTGAGGTGCTGGAGGCACCTCTTCTCCACTGCACTCCATCTTTCTGGTCACTGTTGCCAGACTTGCTCTCTGATGTCATGTTGTCTGGCCTGACAATGTTTCCTGTCTCTGCTTAGCCCCTTTGTCAGGCTGCACAGTCCAGAATAGAGTGCTATGTGCTAAAGCACTGCCCTGTGTTATGTCCAGATATCAGACAGATTTGCCCATTGCCACCAATGAGAGCATAGTGTCCTTAGGCAAATTCAGGTAGATTAGCAATGCTAGATTTGTATCTTCCAGTGACAATCCTGATGCAAACAATTTTCACCCTGGTCTAGAACTAGAGTTCAAGATAGACTTCATCCATGAGACAGATAGCCCACCCAGCATTCCAAAGCTCTCACTCATGTTGTGAGTTACTTTTTCATCCTGTTTTGGTGGAGGTTGGTATTTTGATGCTGAAAGCATTTCAGTTGGTTGGGGAACAGGGCTTGGCTCCAGAAAGCCTGGTGGCTAATCACCTGAGCTAGCCATGGGAACAATATGTTGACATGGCAAAAAGAAGTCACAAAGTTTGATGAGTGTTGCCTAGTATAATAACGAGAGACTAGAATCTAAAGCCAATAGCAGAAGATTCAAAAAAATGTAGCCACCGGCTACAGATAGAATACTTTTGCATAAACCATGCAGTAGCTGAATCAGACTGAATTATCAAATTAGACTAGATATGTTGTGAATACAAGATGTTCTTTATATAATCTATGAATGCACATCATGAATGCATGTCTGATACTAAAAAAGGTAATTCAATGCATTACAAACATGTTGGGTAGAACTCAGGTAATCCACAGGTTACATTGGCTATCACTAGATAGTCTCATGTGGAGTGCTCTGGAATGCTCTACTCGCCAAGCCCTCAGGATCCTTCCTAGCTGCTCTCCATTTCATGGACATTGCAATGCTCATGCAACCATATAACATTACCACATAATGTTGATACAACTAAGTTGTGATTTAAACTCTCTTAACAAAGCTTGGTCACTTGCTGTAGCACAAGATCATTGTAGATTGACTTAAAACAATATAACAGGTATTACAAATCCTTTTGCATACCCGACTATAAGTCAGGACCTATCTATTGGATCTGGATACAGTGGTGCAAAAAAGACTATTGAGGTTATATAAGTATAAACTTGAACTAAATATAGTATTGTAGATTATGTAATAATAATATAATTAAATGTTGTACAAGGACAAGTGGTAATGGGCCTGGCCATTACACCTGAAGGCCTTTTCCAAGAAGCAATGCCCTTACAAGGCAGACTTGAGTGCCAAACTATGTGTACTTAGGTGTTGAGTGCTCTGGAATGTTGTCTGACAGTGAAATGAGCAAGTTCCAGATTTAATAACTTGCTCTGGGGCTGATAGAGCTGACTTAGAACAAAAGGCTGAATTGAGGAGGGAGTTTCTTGATGAGATGAGAGTAAGTGTGAGTGCATGTAATATGTGCCAGTCAATGGAGTGCGTGCTGAATGAGTTTAGACTAAAGGCAAGCAAAAAGAGACAAGAAATGGCAAGCACATAGAGAGAACACAATCAAGTCAGCCTAGGAGAACAAGGAGTACTGCAGGAAGCACTTGAAGTATGGACCCAGAGGACCATAGAACTAAAAAACCACACCAGAGGTTGATCTGCTCTAGGAGCAGGGGTAGTCTTCAATGGAAGAGTGAACCTCAACTGTGAAAGAAATTGGTTTAATATAGGGCAGAGCACAAATATGAGTGCAACTTTACTGGCAATTATTCTAGCCTCATTAAAGAGTGGAACAAGGACCCTACTTACAGTGCTAGTAAATTTTAAAGCAGTTTTTGATCTCTTTACAGGAGATATAGAGAACCTGGAAGACAGAGGCTTCTAGGGAGCAAGAGATGGAAGACTGCTGAAAACACTAATAAGCCAACTAAGAATGCACAGAGCAAGAATAATATTATGGGATATATCAGAGGAACTCTTGAGTGAAAAAACCAGTGCTGCATTAACCTTAACAAATGAGGCAATAAAAGGACACAGTTTGATAACACTGCCCCTGATACCAGTAGAACTGCACCTAACATGGCAAAGTTATCCAAAATGTTGCAGGCCCTTATGTACCACACAATAAGAGACCTGAAAGTGGTTCCCACTAGACCAAGGACAGAGAAGATAATAAAAAAGATCAGACAGAGTGTGAGGCAATTGTGTGAAAAGAGCCCTTCAGAACCTCAAATCTGAAGGGGCACTCAGTATAAAGACTTCTTAAGACAGATAAAAATCTTTTTATAGAAAGGTATATATGATGCCTACAAATTGGCTCATACTGAGACCATCCCAACATGAAACCAGAGCTGAAGGCTTGTAGACTGTGTGTACATGACAATGAAGTGGACTATATGAACCATATACTGTCCTCCTGTGCCAGCCCTGGCCAAGAAATCATATGGAGATTGGCAAAGACTTATTGGAACAGGATGTGAGCACAGTTCTTGGTAGCCCACAGGTGACAATAGAAGGGAGAAATAAGAGAGAATTGGTAGGCCTCTCCTATCTATACAGAATTCTGGTGGTAGAATCTGCATATCTTATCTAGGTACTTTAGTGTGAAAGAGTGATCTAGAAAGGTGACACTCCATACTCAGTAAAAGAAATAACAGAGAGATAGAATAAAACAATGGATTCTGGGGTAGCCCTTGATGAGAAACAGTAAGTCTCAGGCTAAGTAAGTGCACAATCACCATGACACTAGTAGAAAGTACATAGAGAAGAACAAGCCTAAGCATGGCTACTCAAAGGCCAAGAGTAGAGGCTGAAGGCAGGGTTTTAGTGGGTATTGAGCCTTGAAGAGAGAGGGGGAATAGGCTGTAGATGTAATGCCAGGTGCTACTCAGGTGGCAGCAGCCCAGGCATGATGCTTGATTGTTGGGCTTCTGCCAGGTGATGCACATGATAGTAGGTATGATCTGGGCATCAGGGGGTGGCATGCATTATGGCTGGCAGGGAAGCTGCATGAGGGTCCTAGAGGAGTCCTAGAGACTATTGGAGGTCCCAGGGAAGGTTTTTGGAGGAGGGTTGTGACAGGTTCTTACAAGTAGGAGGCAGATGTCATAATACACATAACTATGCCCCATACTTAGTAGTCAGTAGTATCACATTTTCTTTCTTATTTTAGTTTTTATTATCAAATAGTATGACTACTTATTATTTTATAATATAAATATATTCTGATTATAGTGCTATTAGCATGCTATGTTGCAAATTGCAATATGTCCCCAGGTGACCAGACCAAGGAGGGTCAGTTACATGAGAAATAAATTAAGTAGGTTGAGTGTAAAATTCAAAATATATAATGTGAGACAATGCTGCAGTTGTGTGACACAAAAGAATTGAGTAGAATTCAGACTAATAAGTTGACCAGAATAAACTCTCTGTTTTTAAATTCATTAAGTCTCATATTTCTAGGTAGTTTATTTGTATAGAAACTAAGGTTTGAGTTATAGGTAAAATTATAAGTAAGTTTTGAAGTAAGTTTTTGATATTTGAGATAGAGGAAGAAAAGTACTAACAAAATCAGTTTTATTTAGAAGTAATCAAGTGGCTGTGCACTAAGTCTAAGCTCACATTGTTACAACTACACACATTATACTACTAAATAACTTGTGGTGGCTTCAAGGTAGTGCTAATATTGTTTAGTATATCCAGACTTCTCATCTATGCCAAATCCAACAAAACTGCCAGCTGTTAGCACTCCAGTCTATGCACTGGCAACTTCATCATGATGAAACAATAAGTGCATTCCTGTGGCACAACAACAAGGCCATTCTCTGGACCTTCCACAATATCACATGAGTTTCTTTGCCTATACTAACATGTATAAATATTGCTACCTACCCTACACCACCCTCAGTCACTTGTATTTGACTGAGGCTGAGTAACCACATTACATATCACATATATAACAGACTCTAACATCATACCTTAGGCTATCTACTTATTTACCACACAGTGTGACTCCTGTGTTAGGATTCTAACAGAGACTACTATTTGATGTCTATTTTTTGTCTACTTCTTCACCCTTTCTCTACCCATTTCACATCTATCTCTTTACTTCTCAGCCTTGCTCTCAACCCTCTAGACTTTTGCCTAATTGGTTGGGGGATAGCACAGGCCATACTCTTTTCATTTACTCAGCCCAATGCCAGACTCTCTCAAATATCAAATTGGTCTGAATTTCAAAAGAGGGAGTTTTTCAGCCATCAAGCTATCATTTACTCCCTCTTTTCAGACTCAGCTGCACATGTGATCTGGACATGTAACTATTATATGTGGCTTATATATCATATGACTTATCTTTTATTTTCTTTGAGTGTCTGGCAGAGTGAATCCTTAGACTTGTTCTCTTTGGTTTTTTCCTCTGCCAAGTATGCAGCTATTATTAATTACTTATACATACACTAATACACTCTTTGGACTTCCCTCTGCCAGATGTGTGATTGAGTCATAGCTTCCAGAGGTCACCCTTACAGAGTCTTTGTTCTTTGAAAGCTCTTTGTCTTCTAGAAAGCTCCTTCCAAAATCTTTTCCTGCTCAGAATTACATCCATGGGTTCAGAAACTACCTCAGCTGTCATTGCTAATGATGCTGCATACCTTTGTATCTGTCCTGCCAAACTAAACACCTATTGGCTGATGTCCTTAGCCCCTTTTAATTGCATGACCAGGGAATTCACAAAATAGTTGACCAAGCTCAAAATTTTCCTTCAACAGAGCAGGTTATATTCACACCTGAGAGTAAACCTGAGCATTTCATGACTAAACCTAATTAGTCCTCTGAGCTCATTGCTCACACCAACTGGCTTGCCAATAATGATCTGATTGTAGGTGTTATTTATGCAGCTATATTTGAGGCTGAACAGAATGGCCTGGAAACTGACAGCACTGCAAAAGAGTGCTACAACATGTTGAAAGCTCAAGCCCAACATAAAAGGCCTGTAAAGCAAGTTGCTCTAATATGTGAGGCACTCACTACCTATGCACCCATAGCTGAACCAGTCAAGACCACAGTGCAAAAAATCTGCAACCTCATCAACCATGCATTTGCAATTGGTGCAATCACCACGAACTTGATGAAGTGCATTGCACTCCTCAACTCTATCAATGACAAGTCATTTGAGGCCTTACAGGCCCAGATCTCTCAAGGACTTGCAGACTCCACTAAGGAGAACCCATACACATTGTTCAATATTTGCAAACTCTTCCAAACTATTAATAGTCTTGCTATGCTATCAAAGTTTCCTAGCACTGACACTGCTCTTGCAGCCAAGAACAACAACATCAGGCACCTCCCTGGTTATAATCATGGCTGATGACACCTCTGCTGCAAAATCTGTTAAAGCTCTGGACAGTTATGCTGTGGCCACACAAAGCAATGGTGTGTGTGCCCAGAGGGTAGGATAGCAAGTAAGACCATCAAGAAGTCCAAACTTGTGTGCAAGGCCGTGTGGGGAGAAAAAGCAAGGACAAGAGGAGCTTTGGGAGGCTTCAAAAATAGAATAGCAGTCAAAGGGCTCAATGGTCAAGCATACATCATTGATCTATCTGTTAGGTTCTACTGACCTGGGGGCCTTTTCCAAGAAGCAATGCCCTTACAAGGCAGACTCAAGTGCCAAACTATGTGTGCTCAGGGTGTTGATGGCTCCAAAAAGTGTTCCAGAGTGTGGGAAAGTCAAAATGGGCAAGTCTGGAGTTAAACAACTTGTCTCAGAGTTCAGGAATTGAAGTTAGGTGAAGGTTAAGTCAAGGATGGGATTTCTTGATGAGGCTGGAGTTTTGATAAGTAGTGTAGTGCATGCCAGTCAATATAGTGCATGCCAGTCAAGGTAGTGTGTGCCAGACAAGTATTCACAGGAGCAAGCATGAAGAGAGACAGAAATGGCAAGCACAAAAGAAATAGGAGATCACAGTAACAGTTGTTCAATATTGAGACTAAGGTACATCTGAGCTACCTATAGTCTTATATACTCCTAGCACTAGTTCTGGGTATCTACAATAAAGTCCAGGACTCTATAGAGAGTAGCGGAGCAGATAAACAATTGTATACCTAATAGATTATGCAGACATTGTGATCTGCATTGGCCCTGATGCCTAATAGGTGATGTGAATGGTGCCAGACAAACTGAGAGATGTGATGATGGTCTATAAAAGTAGCAGAGGGGTCCTAGAGGAGGTTTAAAGGGGTTGGGACATGTCAGAGGGTCCAGAGTAGGCAGGGAATGACGTTGTGAGGTCTGAAGTAGGCAGGAGATGATGTGGGAAGGTCCAGAGTAGGGGAAATGTGACAGTTGTGACATTTGTGACATCAGGAGGTCCAGAGTAAGTAGGTCATGACACTATCCCACCTCCAGAAAATACAACTCAAAAGCACTATGCCAAAACTAAACAAATTTGCTGGAATGGCTTCAACTAACACAAACTCAAACAAATACTTTGAATACCAAGGATTTATGTTAAATGTAGACAATGACATCAAACTCAGAGCATCCATTGATTGGAATGAATGCACCATTCCCTCCATCTTGGCTACAACAGTCATTATGCCACTGGACCATGCCAAACATACTCCAATTATCTCTGTCAGGGACTACTATTTGACTGCTACTTTTTCACTCCTCAGCCCTGTTCTCTACTCTCTGGACACTTCTCAAACTTGCTCTCAACCCTCCAGACTTCTGCCTACTTAGTTTGAGGAATAGCATATGCCACACTTCTGGGATTTACTCAGTCTGAGGCCAAACTCTCTCAAGCGTCAACTTGAGCTGAATTTCAAAAGAGAGAGTATTTCTGACCAACTTGCCATCATTTACTCCCTCTTTTCAAACTTAGCTGCACATGTGACCTCAGCATGTGACCTAGACCTGGAATCCAGACATGTGACCTCAAGCAGGTGATCTGGACATGTGATCCTTACATGTGGCTTATATATCATGTAATTTACTTTTATTTTCTGAGCACCTGGCAAGGTGAATCCTTAGACTTGTTCTCTTTGGAAATCCCTTTGCCAGGTGTGTAGTTGTTATTACTTACTTATATTACTTATACATATACTAATACACTTTGGATCTCCCTTTGCCAGCTGTGTGACTAAGCCATAGCTTCCAAAGGTCACCCTTACAATCTCCCTCACAGAGAAACTATTCTATGTCAACTTGGGAGCCACTGTAAATATCTCCCTATGCATGTCCAACTTTGTCATGTTCAAGACTATCCATCTTCACTCTGTCAAAGGAGTCAGAGGCTCATCCATTGCTGCAGTAGGCACTGGAAAGATTTATCTCCACATTCAAGGCAAGATCAAAATTGAGCTGCAGGATAGGATGCCTTGTAGGTCTCCAAGTCATTCATATGCCTAATCTCAGTCAGTGCCCTGGCCACACACATGCACTCATTGGTTATATTTAATGAGAAAGGAGTTATGATTACAGACTTTTGCAGCAGCACCTTGCTCACAGCAGGACCTCTTATCCTGAGAAATCACCTGTATATGCTCAATCTCCAGAACTCATTAGCTGGACACACACTATCTGTCTAACACCCCATTAACCTTGACACCTGGCACTGGCACCTTGGCCATGCAAACTACTAAGTCCTTGCAACCATAGCATGTGCTGGCCTACTTCCAGGTATGCCCTCTTTCCAGGTATGCCCTCTGCCTCTCTCCTTGCACAACCAAAGTGTGACCTTTATATTCTCAGACAACAGACAAGAACATTGGTCTTCAAGGTGCAGCAAGAAGGGCATAGAGTGAGGAATGTGTTGGATATATTCTGGATAGACCTAGTTGAATCTATGAGCATACAATCTCATACTGGCAACAAATATATATTGGATATTGTCAACAACCATACAAACATGCCATGGTCTATACTACTTAAGTCTAAATCTAATGCATTGTCTACTCTTAAGACATGAAAAAGGGCCCAAGGGCTAGAGACTGGCAAAAAGTTGGTATATTCTACACAAGGTACAATGACAAACTCAAGAGCAATGATATAGACTCATGGCTAGCCTCTATGGAATCATGACATAAATTTGGAGCACTATGCACCACTGCACACATGGGATACATCAAGTGCATAGACAGGACACTTCAAGGCAAAGCACAAACTATGCACCTAGCCACCAAATGCCCCAACCTAACTCACTACTGGTGTCAAAATCTTTTTCTAAGAGAAAAAGTAACAAAGAAATATGTTATACCATTTCCTTAGCAACTTTTCCACTAAAAAAAGTTTGAGACAATGATAAATGGCTTTTTTCCAGATAAAAGAATGCCAAACAAATGGCATAACACATTTTTTTATCACTTTTTCTGGCAGAAAAAGGTTTTGGCACCAGTAGCGACTGCAATGCACTTACATGCCAAAACCCCTATTAAATCCCTAAACAGAAAAACCCCTTTCTAGTTGTGGCATAAGTGTTCTCCCAACTACTTATACATGCAAGGAATTGGATGCAAGGCATTTGTACTGATCCAAAATCAACATAATCCAAAATTATACAAGCAAAGCATTGAATGCATTCTGATCAGTTATGGCCAAAGCTCTAAGTCTTATTAGTGTTATAACCCAAGAACATGAGAAATCTATGGATTGTTCCGTGTATGATTCCTCAAAAGGCATGATGGTTACTTTATTATGCCCTCTCCGGAGATTGTGGATCCAAACCAACTGAGGAGCCATTGCTATCAATTGAGCAGGTCAAGAATTCATCAAGGAACAAGCCATTTACCATGACCATGAGAACAAACAGCACATGCCACTGCAGGACAAAGTACATAACCAGAACATTGAGGTCCCAGCAGATGAAGAAATACCTCACATCCCCATACCCATAGCATGAAGCCAACCCAACAGTGTGCCAACTACAAGGCTGGAGCAAGCAGTCCAGGAATCATGCAAGGCAAGGGAACAAGTCAATGCAGCTAGAGCAGAGAGGAAGCAGAATGAAGCAATGGCACAGGCATCCAATCCTACCAATGAACAATCCATTGATCAACTCCATATGCCAAGCACCAACATATCTGAAGGGCACTCAACCCAGAATCCAATCAACTTTGCCAACATCACTTCCATCAAAGACATTGAACAACTCTTGCACATTGCCAAATCCCTAGAAAACTCTATATCCCTTGACCTCAAAAACAAGCCATGGAAGGAGGCTCAACAATTTTCTAGTGCAAAGAAATGGGAGGAAGCATACAAAGATGAGCTCAAGTCACTCAAGGATATGGGGGTTTTAAATTGGTCCTGAGAGCAGAAGTTCCAGTGGGACAGAAAGTTCAAAAAGGCAGACTGGTCTTCAAGCTCAAATGAGACAAATATGAGAAGGTAGTGCTGTAGTACTGGGTTAGAGTTGTTAGGGGACACTGCTGTGCCTCCTGTTCTCTCTCTTTTTTCCTTTTCTTATCTCTTTTTTCCAGTGTTTCCATACTTATATTTATTCTACTGATTTACTTACTTTTAGTCTGGATTGGCTGGTGGCTATGTGCTTTGTCAGTGCATGTCCCAGCAGCTGCTGACAAAGCATAGGCCCCAGCAGTCCTTTATGTAATCAGGTCATGTGACTTCTGCCACTGCTCCAGCAGTCCTTTACATAATCTGGTCATGTGACTTTTAACACTATTTTCAGACTCTTGGCTCTGGGAAATCTTAGACTTGTTCTCTTTGGATTCCCCTCTGCCAGGTGATTACCTACCTACTATCTCTGTTATACTTACCTTCTAATAAACTTTGGATTTCCCTCTGCTAGTTGTGTAATTAGCCATGACCTCCAAAGGTTGCCCTTATAAGAGTATTATTGGTAGTTCTGGGGCTTTCTTGAAGTCTTAGAAAATCCACTCCAACTCCACACTGATGTTTTAAGAAATGCTTGTGTATTGAGGTAGTTTACTTCCAAAATATTACTATTCTGAAATGTAGAAGTTTTTCAACAAACTCCAGCCTAAGTGATTCACTCTCTGGGAACCACTGAGCCTTTGCCTATCAATTGCATATCTATTCTCTACTCTACTTGGGCTATTTACACCTCTCCACAGTGCACAAACCACCTCCACCTGACTTTTGTTCTAGACTTTCCAGCATCTCTGACATAACTGGGATTTCCATTTCCTATTTTTGGATGCCTGTTTCAGTGCCACCAGCCAGTTTTCTGTGCTGTCATTCCTCTTTTAGCTTTTTCCTCACCATTTATCCCTTCCTCCTTTATATTCTTCCATTCATAGTCTTCTGTTTCCTCTTTTGGCTTTCCTTCTATTTACATTCTTCCATTTATCCCTCTATTTATATTCTTTCATCTATCTTTCCTTTATCTTCTTCAAGTCATGTTTTTTCTTTCTTCCAATATTCCAATCTGGATATTCTTAGATCAGGTCTCACTTTGACCTAGATCCTTCCAAATTGATGCCACTCTGTCACTTTTGCTATTCTCCATGCTTCCTCTTTTCATAGCAGTGGTTAGACTATGATTGAGTTTATGACATGTGTTGGTCCTTATCCCATTCTGTTCTGTATTTCTTCTGTATTTAGGAGATATTGTTGCTGGAACTTGTTTTACCAGGAGGCTTACAGTTTTTAGCCTTAATAAATATTTATTTTGACTTCTGGTATTTATTATGTTCCTGAGTGGTGTGGCAACATTGTATCCATGCAATTCAAGATTAGACTTGTTTTCAAGGGGTATGAACAGGTCTATGGTCAGGATTACACAAAAACTACCTTACTGACTGTGTATATGGAGTTATGGCAAATACTTCTCCACCTAGCAGCAGCACAAGGCTGGAATACCACACAAATAGACATGAAGATAGCATTCTTATATGAGTTACTTCCTGAGGACATAATCTAGTACATGGAATGACCCAAAGGGTTTGAGAAACCTAGCAAGAAAGACTACATTTGCTGTTTACTACAAGACCTCTATGGAATAAAGCAAGCAGGACATATATGAAACTACACATTGAATGACAACATGGTTCATTGGGAATTTGTGCCTACAATGCAAATTGTGCATTTATTATAGAAAAGCAAGAACAGAAACCATCATCACTGCTGTTCATGTCAATAACTTCCTTTTAATAGCAAGTAGTAAGGAGAAGAATGAAAGATTCAAAAACCAAATGTGAACAGTGTGGACAATCTCTGACTTAGGCCTTCCTAAATTTGTTGCTGGTATAGCAGTCAAATAGTATCACAACAATGCAACAATATTGCTATTACAGACCACCCTGATTAATAGAATTATCCACCAATTTGGCCAGAAGGATGCTTCACCTTTGTTACTACCAATGAAACTCAGCCTCAAGCTATGCAAGGTCAACAGGTCTTCTTTACTGAAGGATGAACAAATCACCCTGCTATGCACTCTACCATTTGCTAATAGGATGCCTACTCTACCTTGCTATATCTATCTATCAGACCAGGCATCACATATATCATTCAACAGCTTATCCAATACATTGACTTGTATGCTACAATATATTAGAATGTAGCAATTTGACTAGTTCACTACCTCAAAGAGATCCAAGACCTGAGACTTATGCTGGGAGGAGATAAGACCAGTCCAGTTGATTTTACCAGCTTCATCAACTCTGACTGGGCCAACTGCATTAACACATGATGGAGCATAGGCAGGTACACTTGGAGTCTTGGATCTGGGGCAATCTCATGGGCTGCAAGAAAACAAAAAATAGTTGCCGCATCCTCCTGTGAGGCTGAATACATGGCCACCTTCAAGAGCACTTAGGAATGGGTCTGGCCACAGGTGCTGCTAAAAGGAATTGGATACAATGTTACTGATAAACTTACTACCATCTTCTGTGATAACAATGCCACTATCAAGCTATCTGAGAATCCCACCCTCTACTTGCATGTCAAACATGTCAATATTAAGTACCACTTCCTTCATAAACAAGCCCAGTCCAACAAGATCTGTATATACTATATAAACACAAAGTACAACATTGTTGATTTATTCACTAAAGCTCTACTAGCAGCTCAATTCAATCATCTGCATATCCTACTTGGACTCAGCTGATAACATGACTCCATGCAAGGAGAAGATGAGCTTTTCAGTGAGGAGTGTTAAAACTCCAGTCTATGCACCAGCAACCTCATCATGACAAAACAATAAGTACACTCCTGTAGCACAACAACAAGGTCATCCTCTGGACTTTTTACAATATTGCATGAGTTCCTTTGCCTATACTGACATGTATAAATATTGCTACCTACTTTATGACATCCTCAGTCACTTGTATTTGATTGAAAGTGAGTAACCACATTACATATCATGCATATGACAGACTCTGACATCATACCTTAGGTTATATACTTGTCTATTACATAAGTATGATATTTACTCAGTCACTTGTATTTGACCGGGGACTATATACTTATCTACCACACAGTGTGACTCCCATGTTATAATTCCAACACCAGCTCCTCATTTCTCTGACAGTCACTATTTCTGCATTGCTATTCAGTAAAATTTATATCAACACAATGCACATGCCCCAATTCAGGTGCTACAATTATAATATCCAGGTTGGTGCTTGCTAGTAGGCCCAAATCTTGAATGTTACAATAAGAAAATATTAATGTCATTGCTCAATAATTGTTCAAAAACATTATCTGTTATTGGAAAGCATGTTAATAATAATGGTGCCTCTATAATTAAAGCTGTTACTTATTTTATCACAAATCTTGACATCTGCTAAGTACTATTACATGTTTTACAACTTCTTCTCCAACAAAAATAAGAGAAAAAAAGTAATAACAAATATCACAAGTAAAAAACAAAGGTATAATTTTTGGATTTCAAACAAGTTAAACTGGAGCAATACACAATCTTGTCAGGATAGTTAAAAAATATCATTGATTGGATATAGTTTTATAACCAGTATTCAAAATGTAAATGCTAACCTTACTAAATATATAAAGATGGAGTTTTTACTTATATGAATAGTAAAGAAGGGACTTTGTTTTTATATGATAAAAAAACTAATTGCAAAATAACTTCAACAACATTTTAGCAACTGCTGTTAAAAGCTTCCCTTTTTAACATTTCTTGTTGAAGATTTTCAGCCTCCTCCAATTTTCTACCTGTTCTGAATATTTTAGCAAGAACAGACATGGCTAGAATAGTTTCTGGGTGATTGTCTCTAAAAATTTCACTGCTGATTTTCAACACTTTTTGTTGAAGATTCTCAGCCTCCTCAAGTTTTCCAGTGTCACACAATATTCCAGCAAGAATAGACATGTCTTGAATAGTTTCTGGATGACTGCTTCCAAAAACTTCATTCTTAACTTTGCACACTTTTTGTTGAAGCTTTTCAGCCTCTTCTACTTTTCCACCTTGCCAAAGTATGATACCAAGATCAGCCATAGCTTCAATAGTATCTAAATGACTGTCTCCAAAGACTTCACTCCTAATTTTCAGCACTTGTCGTTGAAGATTTCCAGCCTCCTCCAATTTTCCACTTTCTTTGAATGTAGCAGCAAGGTTAGACATAGCTTCAATAGTATGTGGATCACTGTGTCCAAAGGCTTCTCTTGTGAATTTCAGCACTTTTTGTTGAAGATTTTCAGCTTCCTCTAGTTTTCCATTTGCTTTGAATGTAGCAGCAAGATTAGACATAGCTTCAATAGTATGTGGATGATTGTCTCCAAAAGCTTCACTTTTGATTTTTAGCAGTTTTTGTTGAAGCTTCTCAGCCTCCTCTAGTTTTCCACCTTGCTGAAATGTTGCAGCAAGATTAGCCATAGCTGCAATAGTGTCGGGATGACTGCTTCCAAAGGCTTTAATCCTAATTTTCAGCACTTGTTGTTGAATATTTTCAGCCTCTTCCAGTTTTCCACCTGTTCTTAATATTGCAGCAAGAACAGACATGGCTAGAATAGTTTCTGAATGACTGTCTCCAAAGAATTCACTGCTTATTTTCAACACTCTTTGTTGAAGATTCTCAGCCTCCTCAAGTTTTCCAGTTTCCCAAAATATTGCAGCAAGGACAGACATGGCTTGAATAGTTTCTGGATGACTGCTTCCAAAAGCTTCATTCCTAACTCTGCACACTTTTTGTTGAAGCTTTTCAGCCTCTTCTAGTTTTCCACCTTGCCAAAGTATGACACCAAGGTCAGCCATAGCTTCAATAGTATCTGAATGACTGTCTCCAAAGACTTCACTCCTAATTTCCAGCACTTGTTGTTGAAGATTTCCAGCCTCCTCCAATTTTCCACTTTCTTTGAATATAACAGCAAGGTTAGACATAGCTTCAATAGTATGTGGATCACTGTGTCCAAAGGCTTCTCTTGTGAATTTCAGCACTTTTTGTTGAAGATTTTCAGCTTCCTCTAGTTTTCCATTTGCTTTGAATGTAGCAGCAAGGTTAGACATAGCTTCAATAGTATGTGGATGATTGTCTCCCAAAGCTTTCCTCTTCATTTCCAGCACTTTTTGTTGAAGCTTCTCAGCCTCCTCTAGTTTTCCACCTTGCTGAAATGTTGCAGCAAGGTTAGCCATAGCTTGAATAGTGTCTGGATGACTGCTTCCAAAGGCTTTACTCCTAACTTTCAGCACTTGTTGTTGAATATTCTCAGCCTCTTCCAGCTTCTCCCTCATTCTAAATATAGTAGCAAGGTTAGACATAGCTTGAATAGTATGTGGATGGCTGTCTCCAAAGGCTTCACTTGTGAGTTTCAATACTTTTTGTTGAAGATTCTTAGCTTCTTCCAGTTTTCCACTTTCTCTGAATGTGAGAGCAAGATTAGACATTGCTTGAATAGTGTCTGGATGACCGCTTCCAAAAGCTTCACTTGTGACTTTCAATACTTTTTGTTGAAGATTCTCAGCCTCCTCCAGTTTTCCACCTTTTGAAAATGTTACAGCAAGGTCAGAAATAGCTTGAATTGTGTCTGGATGACTATCTCCAAAGATTTCACTCCTAATTTTCAATACTTTTTGTTGAAGATTCTCAGCCTCCTCAAGCTTTCCACTTTGCCGAAATATTGCAGCAAGGATGGACATGGCTTGACTAGTATATGAATGGTTATCTCCTAGCACTTCTTGATACTCTTGGAGCATTTGCTTCAGAAGACGTTCTGCATCATTCCAAAACTGTGCATAGCAAAAAATGCTAAGAAGTTTTTCTGCTAATTTATAGTTGTCACATTTATAATTCAGAAGACCCATCAATGCCTGTACATGCAGTACCCATTGGGCTGCATCATTGTATGACACTTTTTCATCTCCTAAACAATAAAACAGTTGTTGTGCACATTGTTTGGCTTTTTTCTGCTCTTCTCTTGATAATGATTGAAAAGCCCAACTATGAGCAAGAGAGTGAATCTCTAACAGCACAACTCCTTTTCCTCTTATTTCTACTAATGAATATGAACTGAGTATCCCAACTGCTTCTTCAAGTAAGTCATTACTCCAACTTTCATCATTTCTTACAAACTTTTTAAGAAAGTTATGTAATTCTTGGGTATCTACTTCATAAGTATCAGGGAGCTTTTTCCAAGCTTTTTCCAGCATTGATATAGGTATTTTAGAGCTGTGTAACACACCACATAACATAAGAAGTGCCTTTGCTTGTTCATTTAGCTTCTGATAGCTCAAATTCCATGTGGCAAAAACAGAAAGTTCATAGCTATCAATTGGCTGGTTTGGAGTTGTTTTTAAATATTTTATCTTATCTTGTTTTAAGCTTTCAAGGTACTGCTTTACTTCAATGTGCTGATTAAGAAAGAGATAGCTTCCTGCTTGAACAATAGCTAATGCCAAATAGCCCAGTTCTTGAAGAAGCTCATTTACAGCTACTTGCTCAGTTTTTTGCCTCTGACTAGCTTTGTAAAAAGCTTCCAATGAATCCTCAGGTATCAATTCTCCAATTCTATAATGGTTTTTAGGTGCACACATCTTTAATGCTTCATTTCTGCTTGTTATAAGAATATTTCCATGACCACATTTTGGAAAGTATTTTTGTAAAACAACATTAGGATCATCAGCATTGTCAAAAAGCATTAACCATTCTTTTTTTTGGTGACAAAGCCATAAAAGAGCAGCAGCAGGTGTTGCATCAGGCAAATTAGCACTCTGAGCAAGTAAAGTTAGGAAGTGCTCAATTTCTGCTTTGGAGTTAGCATTTATCATATATATAGAGGAAAATCTAGTTGATTAAATTAAAACATGACATGAAAAAAATGTGATTGTTTCATACCTGCTTCCAAATTTATGGCAAAATTGCAGTGCAATTTGTGTCTTTCCAGCTCCACCCAAGCCATGTAGCACACAATGCTGCTGCTCTTGCATTTTTAATGAAGACTGATGAGGATCAAAGCACTTTTCAAGATGCAACAGAATATCTGCTCTGCCAGTGAACAGTGGAGATGGAGGAGGAACAATAGGAAGAAGGATTGGTGCAGGTGTATGAGAAGATATTTGTTGGTTAGAAAGACTGGTAAGCATAGTTCCACCTTCTAATAAGTTTCAGCAAATTGTACAATTAACTAAGTAAAATACCTTACTAAGAGCTCCAAGAGTAGTTTTTTGAAGGCAGCTATGTAGAGTGTTTATAAGACCATTTATTTCTTGTGTGACTTTGGACTTTTGTAAATAAGACAGAGAATGTGTTCGAATTTCTCCCTGCCTATTCCAATCATCCAAAGCCACCTTTTGAAGCCCTTGATCTACATTGAGTCTGTAGAACAAGCCAGGAAACTGCGTTAAATCCTCTCCTAAATCTTCAGCTAGTTCTTCACAATTAGTAGCTATTTGATGGAGAAGTCCCATCAATTTTTTGCCAATAACATTGGTAGGCTTCCAAGAGACATGACCAGGATGCCCTGCTCCTATACTGACCAAACATGCTACTGATTGAGAAAGACCAAAAACCATTACAGCCTCTTTCAGAACAAGGTTGGTTGGGTTGCTATAACCCAAACATGCACCTACAAAGGTCTCAGATACTCCACCAGAAACAATAGAGACATGTTTGAAAAAATCAGGGGTGGCAGTGGTAGCACGAGCAGCTTGCACCACAGTGCAATCATAACCTGGATTGGCTGGTACCTCATATGTTCTGAAGATACGAGGTGTCATATTGGCAGAAGGAAGAGCCACCACAAAACTTTTAGGTGGTACAGTGTTAGCTGAGAAGCGGAAATGGAACAGACTAAAGTACCTTCTGCAGACAGGATCATCTTCTTGCATCATGACATCCTCTGGAAATCCAGCAGATTGTATGATGCCTCTCATACCAGACTCAAAGACAGTTGCTTTGAACTTCTCGCCCCGACAGCTCCATTTCTTGACATCAGAGTAGACCTCCCGGCTGAACGAGACATACTTCTCAATGGCCAGGTCAATAGGCATACGGAGTCGACCAAGCATCAACGCAATTACTCTGATATATCATTATTGTATTAAACATTAGGCTTTGTAGAGAACCTTGTCACTTACCCTCCTGTTCCAGCTCCACCGATTATATCAAAATAATCACAAGGCTTAGGCAGAGATCTAGCGTTCTCCACGTGCATAAGACGATTCATAATTTCTCGGAGAATAATAAGCTCAGACAGTCCACGTACACCACCGTCATCTGGATTATTATTCCGATGACGTTAGTAATCACGATTCATAGTCAAAAGAGCGTACCCAAAGATAACATCCTCAACCCGCGTTGCATTTGGTTTGTGTTGATATTCTGCATGGGAGCGTCACTTATGGAAAGGAAGGAAAGCTTTCTCACTCTTCGATTGATTTATGATAGAAAGCTGTTCTCACGCTTGGGCCTTTGGTCCTAAAAAAGCAACGATTCGACCTATATAAAGTACGGACAAGACTTATTCTCAACGAGTACAGTATATCAACAAGATAGCCGTCGTCGTTGACACATAAATAACGCAATCATCCAACCTATGGTGTCTGATTCCAACAGCCACAGGAGAAGTCCAGAGAGTGAAAAGACCAATTGTGGGTAGAAACTAACAGGGCATCCTACTCGCATAGACCTAGGGACGTGGTGGTACAACGGAAAAGCAATCAATAATAATCGGAGCTGAAATTGGCCATACACGTGATGTTGTGAGGTCAGCCTCATGTTCCTTTCACCATCAAATGCAGACGCGGAAACAAAGACAGACCATGTGTATACCATCTACGAGCACCGATCGCCAATCATTAACAAAGAACTCTACTCAAAGAGCCAAAGAGGATAATGGTCCGGAAAGCTATCTTTCTCATTCGTCCAAATTCATTTATAGGCTTCGATTTTTGTCCGAGCGGTTATAGTTTCCACTAACTTGCTGTGCACTCTGTTGATCAGTTGTGTTTTTCTCGCCTCTGTTATTCCCTCTCACATTCTTTGATAATTACTTAACAACGCGGCCTAGCGCCAACATGAACTCCTATGTTATGGTGAGAGAACTTTCACACTGCTTATCGCGAACTTATGAATATCATCATTCGATTCAGAGCAATGCTTTGGACGTGTACAACGATCCTTTGATGGCCATGCTCTCGTCTATGGACTCGACCTCCACATTCTTTGACCCATTCGGACCCACTCCCTTTGCTTGGGCGCTTGGTCCGAAGCTCCAGCCGATATACGACGAACCCATCCCAGCACAACCTCCAGCTTTCACACAGGCACAGTTTGACTCGCTTAAATACGACCTTGCAAGCCCTATCCTATCTCCGTGCACTTCCGTTTTTGAGATCAAGGATGATACGACTAAGTATGAGCCATGTTATGATGAGTTCGTCGGCACAAAGTTGGCTGTGATCAAAGAGCTTTTGGAGAAGACGAAGACTGAGGCATGTTGCATCCTCTGCTTCAACGCAACTGCCGGCTAATCTACATTTATAGCATATCGAGCCTGTTATTGATGAGCCAGTAGTAGCCCCCTCTTCTGGATCTACATTGTCTCTCACTACTCTGGAGTCCGTCTTTGAAGATGAATATATGTTGCCGGACACCTTCATCGATGATCTCTGGAAACAGATGAATAGAGGTTCTGAACACTCCGCTTCCTCTCCTTGCCCCTCGATTTCAACACCTTCAACGGCGAGCTCATGTCCTATATCAACGCCAACGCCGCCTACTTCCACGTTTACTTCTTCCTGCCCCACACCGGAGCTGGACACACCAACCTTCTGCTTTGATCTTGGGGTTGACGAAGCGGACTTGAGTTCTGTTGATGATAATCCCAAGGATGGTGATTACCAACCGTCGGCGACTCGTAACGAGTACCGTGAGGCTCCACGAAAGAGGAGTGTCAAGAAGCAAACAGCTCACTATCAACAGGTCCCGACGCAAATGGACCTTTTCTCTACGCCATTGCTCGATAGTCCTGTGTTGAAGACCAAGCAAAAGAGGAAAGCACCAATGGTAGGATTGGCTTTCATCTCCGATACCTATCAATCCTCACCCATGTTCTTAGACACACGACACGAAGCGTCAAAAGGTGGACCCCGAAGCTGTATGTCGCATCAAAGGATGCCGTCATATCTCCAAGACCCGCTTTGAGTGTTTCAAACACCGCGAGACCCATTTCCCTGGTCGCTTTCGCTGCCCACACCCCGACTGCCTCAAAGTCTTTGTACGCAGCTCTTCCCTGGCTCGACATCTCAAGCGTCCAAGAAACGTAAAGTGCAGCTCATACGCTGGTAGTCAATCGCAATGGGGTGTTGGTCTCACAAAGTTTGCGATGTGTCCTCCTGCATGGCTTGAGCCTGGTTTTCTTGATGATGTAACTGAAATTTGAGCAACTTGCATCCGAGTCTATAGCTTTGCACGATTTCTGTCAGTACTGCACGTGCATTCCTTTTATGAATCAATCATCAATCATATGTACTATACCGTAGTAGCTAATACTCGTTAGATCTTCCTTGGTATATCCTTAATTTCATGTTTTAATGTACATGCGAGGTCTAATTCTATACTTGAAGACAATTCGTGACGTTATGGTTTTCGAGCTGGTCATCAACTCATGTCTATTTATGGTGAGAACATCGACACTCCTGATTTATCGCACTCATATCGTATTATGAGACGTCAGACGAGACTACACTGCGGGCGCTGGAAAATGTTTCTATTGGAAAAAGTGTAAAAGAAACATGTTATGCCATTTCTTTGTCAACTTTTTCTTTTGGAAAAAGGCATTTTCCATTGTCTAATGCCTTTTTCCCTTTGAAATATGTGCCTTGGAAATGGCATAACATGTTTCTTTTTCCCTTTTTGCAATGGAAACATTTTCTGGCGCCCGCAGTGCTAGCTGTCAGGTCTTCTATGTTCAATAAATCTTTGACTATTCCAAAATTTGTCCCTTAGAGTCTGGTGCACTCTATATCAGCGTTCGACGATTTATGCGGCTAAGCTGGGAGCGAGCTACGCGGCACCTTTTTCTACCAGAGGCGACGATGATTAAGTGGCGGTTATACTTGTAGTGAGACCGCACGTGACATTACCTTCCATCCCCCTGTCCAGTGTCTTTTTTTCCGTCTTTGTCTCCTACAATTCTACAGTTCTCCCTTAAGCTTTGTGTTACTTTTTCTGCACACGCCTTCTTGTCTTTGCCCTTTTTCGTCGGTCATTACTCCTGAGATGCTGGCCATTTCAAACTCTTGCTCTTCTTCCTCGACATCGCTCTTCAGCTCTGGTTTATCGTCTTCAAGCTCACAGACCGATTTCTCACCGCCTCAATCGCCTACCTTGGATCCCAGAAAGCCAATTGAATATCCGAGGCATAGAACGAGTTCAAAGATATGCGAAGCGCCCCTTTTTATCTGCGAAGCTACTCCTCGTCAGTCTTCGTGGAAACGAACGTTGGACCTGTTCGACGTCAGCCACGATGTTGGTTATGAATCTGACAGAGAGTCTCGCGATATACCGGTATATTCGACCAAAAAATCTGCTCGGAAGGGTAGCCTCCAGTCTGGGTCGCGACTAGCTCACTCGGCATTGCCTAGAGAAGTCAGCTCTCATTATATTCTCTTGGTGACTTTGTCCACTTACGATGTTCGAACATACAGTTTGATCCTTGCATTGATACGCCTTCTGTTTGTCCTCTGCAGCCTCAACTTCTACCGATCGTTGGTCTGGATTCCCCGTCTCCTATCCTTCTTCCAAGTCCTGTCCACCCTTCTGATTTCAAGCTGTACCTACTCCAGCGTGAAAATAAGAAAGTGTCGTCTTCAAAGATATTTGAAGGTCCTGGTTTGCCCTGGCTTAACTCTCCTTCGCGCCAAGGGAACGTCACATGTGTAAACATGGCTGTTAGGAATAGTGAAGCTGTTGACATGCCGAACTTCTGTGTTTCGCCGACCATTTCGAGATCGAAGAAGGCGGCGAGCGGCATCGGACTCGGACTCCCGTCAGCGCTTTGTCGCCCATGTCCTTTCAAAGAAGCAAACAAACTTCCGGTTTCAATCGATGCTCCCTCGCCACAACAAGAGAGTATAAAGAGATCTGATTGTTGCGCTCAGGAGTCGTTTTCTCTCAATCTTGTAGGACTAGGTATCATTACAGGCGCCAGAAGATTCTTGAGGACCCACCGGTATCCTAAGCGCCATTTGTATGACATCCCGGAGCACGTTTCGCCCAAATTCAATCGCAAGACTGTGCCCATGGGCATGTCTCACTCTTCTATACCGGCCGCAAGTCTGTCCCCGGTGGCACGCGATCTTTGTAAGTTGAAACGACTTCACTCGCCCCTCCTCAATGCATGCAAGAAGCCATTGCAGTGGTTTAGCTCCAGGTCGCCCCTCATGGAACCTCGAACTTCACCTGCTATTGTCCATGATGATGTACAGTAGATCATCAATTGTGCACTTCACCGTAGCGTAGGTTCACCAACGGCTGCAGTTTTGTTTTAGAGATATACTCATCATCCAACCAGAGGTTTGGCCATTTCGTGTAACACTGTCTTTACTTAGAACTTGATAGATCTTCTGTAGACAATAAAAACGGTTTAACATGGGTATGAAATGATCATCGATTGAGATAACGATGTCCATCGTGCCGGGTTTGGTTTCATTTACTCCTTGGCGGCAACTAATACCCTATCAATTGTATGTCTGGACCAGTCCATGTAAGTAGTCAACCTGACTTGCATGTAGAAAAGGTGGAAATGTTAGAACTCGGTGTAAACACCTGACACATTACTTGTGAGTACAGTGTAATGACACTCCTTGGGACAGGCATGTTCTGATTTTGCTATAAGTCATATGCTATATCTGTTCATATATAGTGCATACATATACCAAGTTTGGAGAACAATGGATGAAGGTGTGATTGAGATCAAATGGAAAATGTTGTGAAAATGAGGAATTTCAAACTTTCTCAACTTTTGATCTGCTGCAGTACCAACCTTTTTTGTAGGTGTTGTATTTGGAATGGTTTGTAATACCTTGGTCTAAACCGTAAGAAAATGAGAATTAGTGCAGAATTGTGTTCTCTTTTGATAGTTAGTTGAGTGTGACATCAATTGTGAGATGTGTTTTGATCTGTGTTAATCTCTATCTTCTTCTATATAATATGAGACAACCATTTCATGGAAATGATGTGGATGACTAAAAATTGATAAGCTGAGTAAACTATGACAAGGCTGACAAAGGACTGTTAGAGATCGGACTTCTATCACAGATATTGTATCTATACAATATAATATCAGTAAGATGCCTCAGTCTCGTATAAGTGACTATATTGATGACTGTACCTATACAATATAATATCAGTAAGATGCTATTATAATGTAGTCAGTCGTTGTCGTTATAGTGTAAGTATGATGTGCTCACCCTCAGTCTCGTATAAGTGACTGAGGGTGTGTTTGTATGTAGTCCGTATATATATGTATTTATTCCATTGTTCAAGTATGAAAGAGATGGTGGCCGGATGTGAAGGGTACAGTGCCTGAACCCATTATGATGTGAAGGGTGGTGCCTGGCGGTGTTTGTTTTGGTGACATCACTCCATTCCAACAAGGACCTGCCTTGAAAATGGGTCTGTGGAGTGGGCAAGGCCAAACATGACATAGCAGACACTGTTTTTCATGCCTTGCTTGTTTTTTGAGCAAAAATGACCAAATTTTCCACAATTTCCAAGCTATAGTAAATAAACTACACTACAAAGTAAGCATCAGGCTATTGATTAACTAATCATGATACAACCCCTAACTCAGGAACCACCTCCAGAGACCTCCTCTGGGACTTCTACACAGCCTTCCCACCAGTCCCAATGAATAATGATCTCTCCACCACCCCCTCCAGCTACACACACCCAGATCACACCCACCATCACATGCATCACCCAGCTAAGACCTGGCTATCAAGCATCATAGCACATGCCCCATTAAGCACCCAGCCATTACCCAGCCATCATATATCATGCCATAAGCCAGATGCTCAGATCTCTACTGATGTAAGGGCGACCTCCAGAGGTTGTGGCTAATCACACAACTGGCAGAGGGGAATCCAAAGTTTATTAGAAGGTAAGTATAACAGAGATAGTAG
>JAGGAT010000346.1:0-36375 GCA_017657195.1 Termitomyces sp. T70a
TTCTACTCATGTTCAATCACGTCATTGGCCGCTGCACTTTCCTTCTTCATCAGTCAGATGAACCCGTCATTATTTCTCGTGAGTCTACCACATCCCCGATTCTTTTTTTTTTTCAATTTTATGTGTAACAGAGGTACTGCGAAAATACAACAGGTGCAATGTTCATCTCTTTTATTTTCTTTCTTCCTTTGTTCTCTGTAAGTTCATCTATTGTCACGTTATTCCTTGCATTCACATAATTTGTCATGTGCAATGCCTACTTTCATCATTTTATTCGTTTTATTGCTACTCGGCTTCTTCGTCATACACATATGTTCTCGCACTTATTTACGACTACGCCATACGTAGAACTATTTATTTGTAATACATAAATATGCGTATGCATATTCGCTTCTAAATTGCCTCGCAAAGAATATATATATATATATAGATCTCGGATACGCCGTGCTTGCAACGGCCCATACAAGCAGGTTTCTCAGTCATAAGCTTCCCTTCTTCTGCTCAATAACACCTCATTCCACAGTGGCTCAAAAGTTAGTTGTTGAAGCCAACACTAAGCTTCTATAGCTATTTGATATTATGACATCACTGACCCCTGAATTCACTTTTGGTTTGGTGGCCCTATGTTGGATATATGTACTAAGGTACACAAATACAATCCTCAGTTTCTTGTATAGTCAACTGTATTTGGTGTGTGTACCTAAGCTGCACAAGTACAATCTACATTATGGTAAGTAAAGTGTCAGACATGCATGTAGTGTTTTGTACTCATGCTCAGTTTCTTGTATAGTCAACTGAGATTAATTGTCATGGGTATGTGTATGTAGTACTCTTCATCCATTGTTCCAATGTCTTTGGCCACTGGTCAAAGGCTTGATTGTCACAAGCACTTGATTTGGCATGTCATACATCCTCTAAATTCTAGAGAAATTTGATACCCAAAGGAAGAATAAAATTATAATTTCCTGCAACAAAATCTTTCTGGTTCTTCATGATAAACTCATTGTGTATTTTGACCAATTACTGTAAGGGCAATCTCTGGAAGCTATGGCTCAATCACACAGCTGGCAGAGGGAGATCCAAAGTGTATTGGTGTATGTATAATAGCTACACACCTGGCAGAGGGAGATCCAAAGAGAACAAGTTTAAGAATTCACCCTGCCAGGTGGTCAAGAAAATAAAAGGTAAGTCACATGATATATAAGTCACATGTAAAAGTCATGTGTCCAAATCACCTGTTTGGGTCACATGTCTGGATCATATGTCTAGATCACCTGCTGAGGTTTTATCTGGATCACATGTGCAGCTGAGTCTGAACAGAAGGAGTAAATGATGGCTTGATGGCAGGAATTACTCCTTCTTTTGAAACTCAGACCAATTGGATGTTTGAGGGAGTCTGGCATTGGACTGAGTAAATCAAAGGAGTGTGGCCTGTGCTATCTCCCAACCAAGTAGACAGAGGTCCAGAGGATTGAGAGCAAGGCTGAGAAATGAAGAGATGGACATGAATAAGTAAAGAAATAGACATGAAATAGTAGTTCTCTGACAATTACAGTGTAGAATTAACACATGTCTCCAATTATTAGAAGACAGCTTTTAATTTACAATTACCAATTGCTCACCATGGAAACTTGGGTTGAAAAACACTCAAGGAAGCATATAGGCAGAAGAAGGCCATAGATTGAAAAGTACATAATCAATGTCAAACTCTGCTGATCTGGGGCCTTTTCCAATAAAGCTATGCCCTTACAAGGTGGACTTGAGTGCTGAACTATGTGTACTGTAGGTGTTGAGTGTTCTGGAATGTTTCCAAGGCATGAGATGTTGAAACAAGCAAGTTCCAGGGTGAATAGCTTGCTCCAGAGTTCAGGTGGAGTTGAGCTAGAATCAAGTCAAGGATGGAGTTCCTTGACAAGACTAGGATCTATTGAGGTTGTGTAATGTGTGCCAGTCAATGGAAGTGCATGCCAAACAAGTTTAGACTGAAGCAAGCATGAGAAAGATGAGAGAAACAAGCACAAGAAGAAAACACAAGGAGTTAATTGTAATATTGAGTTTAAGGTATGTTCAAGCTACCTATGATCATTATATACTACAGATACATGGTGTGGGTGTCTAGAGTGGTTCTGAGAACTCTATGGGTGGCAGAAGGGCAGCTGTATTCAAGGAGATTGTATGGACAGCCCATAGAATTAACAGAGATCTGAATATTTAGCTTTTAGTGTAATGCATAATGGCTAGGTGATGGCCATGTACTACTTGAGTAATTGCAGCAAGAGGCATGATGCTTGATTGCTAGGTCTTGGCTGGGTAATGCACATGATAGTGAGAATCTGGGTGGCAGGAAGGTTGGTATGCATTGTGGCTAGTGGAGAAGCTGTGTAGGAATTCCAGAAAGGTCTCTGAAGGTGGTTAGGAATCCTGAGAAAGGTCTTTGAAGGTGGTTAGGAATCCTGAGGAAGGCTTTGGAGGGGGGTTGTGACATTGTCCTAATTCTTTTTTTAGCTCCAGGCCACACCACCATTAGCTGCACCACTTCCAGGCCCCACTTTGACCTAAGGTGATTTCCCTGGCCTTCTATGAGTACTTGACCAGCCCCACTCCAAGAGAGCCTTCCTACAACTTAGTGCCACCATAACCTCCTGGGCCACCACCACCACCCCCACCTGCCAGAACACTCTGTGACTGACCCCTGGGTTGACCCACCCTCTGGCTGGGTACCTGGATCATCTCTAGAGGACAAGGACCACTCTAAGATGGCAGACTACCTGACCTTGAACTACCCAGCAAACCTCCTGGCAGATGACCTTCAGGCAGATGGAACCCCATGTTCAGAGCATTCTCTCTACAAGGAGGAGGAGGCGATCATTACTATTACTACTGTCAGGCAGGACCTCCTTCTTGCAATGCAGCAGCACAAGACAATACCCAAGATGCTATAGCCTGAGAGGGCTAATTAGACATGAAACCAGAACTATTTACAGGCTGAGAACTGCAGAAGTGGTGCACCTTTCTTATGCAGTGTCTTAACATGTTCTAGGCAAAACTACTCACTTTTCAGGTTGAAAGCTCCTGAGTCATCTTCACTGCCTCTTACTTGCAAGGAATTGCCACATGGCCCTCCTCCAGTTTGACCCCAACAACCCAGTACTTTTCAACTGGCAGACCTTTGTTGACAAGTTCTCCAGCAAGTTTGGCATCTTTGACACCATGGCCAAAGCTGAAGACAACCTGTTTGACCTCCACATATAAGCACAGGAATGCTTTATCACCTTCATAGTATGTTTTGAAAAGGAAGCTTATCAGACAGGTTGTAACTCCAATTCCTTCTGATATGCTCTCTACTATGCTCTCCTACAACACATTAAAAATGTCCTAATGATGATATCCAAACTCTTCCAGGAGTGGATTATGCCAATCTCAACCCTGAGCAAAGAGATGTCTTTTTTCATGTCATGGTTTATTTCAAAAAGCTCTCTGCACATGATAGAGATCCAAAGCTATCTCCTTTACAAATCAATATTTATAGAACTGCTGGCATTGAGAAATCATTCCTCATTTGGGCTATAACAACTGCACTCCATAATATGTTCAAAGATAAACTTCAAGGAGAAAATCCTGTTGTCCATCTAGCTTCAACAGAAATTTCTGCCTTTGGAATTTGAGGATGGACTGTTAACTTTGGATTATCTATTCCTGTCAAGAAGAGAAAGAAGTTTCAGCAGTTGGAAGAATTTTCATTGCAATGTTTCCAGGTTTGATAAAAAAGTGTCTAATTACTCATTCTTGATGAAAAGTCTATGACTGGACATACTCAGCTAGTGTGAGTTGATAGGCATTTACAACAAATATTTTCTTTGACCTCAGAGGAGTCTTTGGGTAGTCTTTCTACTATTCTTTTTGGTGATTTTGCACAACTGCCTCTTATTGGTGACATACCACTATATTCATCAAAGACTATTGGTGGTCATTGTTTGGGCCTTGCTTTAGAAGGACAAGTCTTTGAATTTTTCACACTCATTCTCACATCTTTCATCAAGAAGTCAAGAAGGAGAAGACCTTGAACAACTTTATTTTTGAGATGCTCTACTTCACCTTCACATCTAATCCACTCAATCTTATGATTATAAACTACTTTAAACTCAATTTTGGAGTGATCTTACTTCAGTTTCATGAAGCCCTTTACTTGCTACTTACTCAAGCTGCTGTATATGAATGTGACTTACATTGCTTGGCTGGAACTGGACAATTAGTTGTTCACTGTCAAGCAAAATACAACAATCAAGCAGCAAAAAAAGCTTCAAAAGAGAATGCTGATGGTCTTGAGCCAATGATTCTATTGGCTGAAAGTGCATGAATTATGGTTACTCAGAATTTGTGGACAATTGATCTTGGATCAAAGGATTTTTCATCAGGACTTATATTTGTTGCCATTTCTTATGTAAAAAGACTTGAAGGATTGGCTTTTTGTACTTCATTTGAAATTAGTCACCTTCAATGTGGAGAAGAGACAGAGTCAATGAAAATGTTAAAAGAAGACAATACCAGATGGGCAATGTCTGGATTTACTTATAAAATAAACTTTAGTAAATATGTATTTAATTAGCTATTTCAAAAATTTACTAACTAGACATTGTATAATTATTCAGATGTGTGAAGCTTCCCATTCTGTAGGTGAGATACTCACATACAAACATAGTTATAATTTGATAGTGTCTTTATTGATAAACAAAAAAATATAGCTACTGCTAACATTTTAAAAAAAAACACTGTAATTTTGCACTCAGTAAATAGTGCATGAGGCATTTTGATGAAGATAATAACTAGTAGCTCTGCAGGACTGACTTATATAAGTAGTATCTGTTAGAGCCTGTATGTTCCACTTTTAAAATTCAATTTTTGTATTCATATTATATTGCAGTCATTTTCAGAAAAGTTGGTGCAACACAGACAAATAATAAATTTATATACATTGCAGCTTCAAACTTCTGCAACATATATTTTAGCAATTACTGAATAGATTAAGCTGACTATTGGTGTGTTGAAATGATTATATTTAGCTCTAGATAGCCCTATATTTTTTTAAAAAAATAATACTTGAAACTAAACTCAAGGTTCATGTGTAACTTGCCAAATATTTGTGTTGAACTCAAGTTGACATCATTATGTAAACAAATCATTGCTCTTGTTCCTTCTTTATATTGATAGCAAAAGGCACACCATTGTCAAATGATCTTTGATGTGCTATTGTACACATGTCCCACCCCTTAAATACTAATGCCATAGTCTGCTATACAGGCTGCAAAAAGTAAACCACCCAGTGGGTGTTGACCAACTATCATTGGAAAGGCTCTGTAGCATGGCAACAATTTAACTATAAAATTTGAGGTGCAAAGCACAGCCTAACAGTGGCAGATGTCGAAGTATGAGTTTCTATGATAATTTTGCATTATTTAATGCTAATCACTGATTAGTTTGTAAAAAGATTAGTTTTTCACACTCTTGACCTGTACTTTGATAAAATTCAGAAAATTTTGAGTAGATAGCAAGGAGTAAATGTTAGTAAACCAACAATATGGAAGATGCTGCAAAAGGCTGGGTTTACAGTAAAGAAGGTGAGTATTAGGGTTATTGCACTTAGCTTGTATATTGAATCAATTATAAAATTTCAAGCTGACATATTAAGCTCTTGAATGAAGTGAAATGAAGCAAGCTGCATTCCATCTATATTGGGATCAGAACTATACACCCAAACAAATAGTTTTTGTAGATGAAAGTTTCTTTGATCATTGAACATGTATTTGTAATCATGATTGGGCTTTTTGAAGTTATCTATCAGTTAAACAAAGCTTCTTCATGTGAAGTTTTCAGCAATTATTCTACTTGCTTTCCTCAAAATTTCATTTAGATATTTTCTGTTGCTAGCATTGTTGATTGATGGCATGATACATGTTAAAAGGAATCATTTACAACAGCACTTTTTGAAGAGTTTATTAATCATACTCTGCTAACAATTCTGTCATTGTAATTAATAATGCTTGTATTCACAAGCATCTACACATTATTGAAAAGATTGAAAATAGGTAAGCCTTGTCATATCTTTGATTATTTAGCTTATGGCTATTCATTGCAGTAGCATGCATGTTTTATTTCTTCCATCATACTTATTTGACCTTAATTCTATTGAGCTGGCATTCTCAACAATTAAGGCCTATGTATGTTGATGTGCCAAAAATTTAGCTAAATGCTGTCTTGGTAGGCTCAACTTAACTTTGTTTTATGTTGGGCTTATAAAGTGCTGAGGGAGTCCTGGGCAGATCCCAGTTACTTGGTCTTAAAAATAAGAAGTTAGCAGTAAGAAGTTGGAGAGATATTGCCACCAATGGTGGCAGGCAATAAAAGTTTAAGGAGGATAGTTGAAAGAAAGCTGGAAGCCTATGAAGCTTCTAGAACTTAGCTGCTATTGCTAAGCACACAGGTTAAGAGCACAAGGTGGCAGATATAAGCACTAGCAATGAAAGTGTACTCATATGGTATTGTTAAAATAAGAGAATCAATGAAGGCACTATGGTAATAAGCTTCTATTAGGGCTAGGCACACCAACCATATAGTATAGCACTTAGGTGAATTACAGATGGATGTCACAGGAAGAAAAGTTACTCTGGCATGCACAATTAAACCATTCTAGGCAGTATCTAATGGCTACATATGGCAACAAACTTCTCCCATCAATGATAATGCTAGTAATAGATAGATTGACAAGTGATAAATAGTATCAAAATGATAAGAACTGATGTTTTTAGTGATGGCAGTGCTTAGCAGTATAGAATAATGAAGATTCTCTATAACAGACAGCTTGGTGTTTTACTTTGACACTTGATGTTGCTTAGAAATGCTTGCTGATGTAGTATAGACAGCTTGATTGTGGACTTCACATTAAATAGTTTAATTTGTAGTGTTGACTTACATTTTTTCCAGTTCACTGCCCTTTAGCACTGCTTAGCACAATAGTAACAGTGAACTTTTTCTAGTATAAATACTTACTTTTTTTGTCAGTAATATTCATCTTCTTGCTATTTCCCTTGCCATCTCTTTCATCCTCTGCATTACATTGCCATTATTGGCACTTTTAGTATTATACATGCCTTTGCAACTATGGCAAGGCATTTGTCCTGGGATTTGCTAAGCAACTTTTTCACAAAATTTACTACAAAAATACTAAATTGCCCCTTTCTGATATTTACTATTTGTATTAGTATACCTCTCCATTGCTGCATACTCTTGCTGCACTTATTACCACTTATTAATCTGATATATCTTTTTGCTGCACTATAAACACCTTTTGGCATATTATTTGAAACCCTGCTTGGACTCCTCATAACTTAGCATGCCCAACACATATTCAGGTCTAGTATCTGTAATTGTGACAGTACTGATCTATGTCATTAATGGGTTTTAGCATCAAGAAAAAGAAGTGAGACTGCTAATTGCTTAGCACCACAAGTGAGCTTGAAAAAATTTGAAGTGTGGAGCTAAAGGAGCTCAGTTCAATTGGATGGTCTGCTACTGACAAAAGATAAAGTATTTATAGTAAGTGAAGGTGGCAACTTAGTAAAGGTTTGGCAATGATTTTAATAGTCACTGCTGATAAAAATATAAGATTAATGATACTATAATCAAGGTAAATGCTACTCAGGAATAGTCATGCAAGTTGCTAGCTATGGCATGCCACCAGGTAATTGTGCAAGATGTCAGTTTTGTGACAGGATCATAATGGAAGTGGGTGCCAAATTGTAATGTAGTGTGTTGGGGGCAGTGATGGAAAGTGCCAGCTTTTGGTCAGCTGCCATCATTAGTTCAAAACAGAACAGAATTGAAATTAGACTGGGAAAGAAAAGTGTAGCCAGCAGTGACCTGCTAATGGTGGCAACAGCTGCTGGCAGAGTATGAAAGCAAAATGTGGAAATAGTAGTGTGACAGCCAACAAAAAGAGCCAAAGTATCTATCAAAGTTTAAATGATGATAAGCCTCTATTAGGGCTCAGTGCATCAACCATATAGTATAACACTTAAATGGGTCACAGATGGAGGTCACAGAAAAGAAATTCACCTTGGCATGCATGATTAAACCATTCTATATGGCATCTAATTGTCAGGAGACCCATCTTTTATCTCCCCTTCTCACCCTCTAATCTTCTTCTGGCTACCCCTACTATAATTTTTCTTTATACATTTTCTCAAGCCCTACCAGCCAGTACTACCTTTAAGACTCTAGCTGCACTAGTTTTCTGTCCATAATTCATTTACTGTCAGTTTTCCAGCACAGCCACATTGAGATCCTTCTTTCATCTCTCATTTTCACTCTCTACCCCTTCTCTGGCCACCCTCACTATGATTTTTCTTTATGCATTTCCTCAAGCCCTATTTGCTGGTACAGCTTTTAGGACTTTAGCTGCACTGGTTCTCTGTCTGTAATTCATTTACTGTCAGCCCCTCAGCATAGCTACTTCTGGATTTGGACAGTCTCCAAGTTTCCATTGTTTTAGGTTAGGGTTGAGACTTTCTGTTATTCTGTACAGTAGCTTCTACACATCCAGAGCCTTGGAAGCACCACCTTCAGCATAGGGAATCTTCAGAGTTGTTCTCTTTGGATCTTCTTCTGCCAAGTGTGTCGCTACAGTGGCTCAAAAAACTGTCCCAATGTTTTATACTTTTTGAAAGATTACATTGGCATGAAGGATTGGAAGTATTCAAAATTCTGGTTAAATTATGTAAAATACTATGGCATCATAGCTACAAATTGCATTTCAGTTTAATTTAAATCAAAATTGATGGAGTAATGGCCATTTTACAATATTCACTCATTGGAACAGTTTTTTGAGCATCTTCAACTTTGCAGGTTTATCCCTATTTTAGTCAGAAATAAAGAGTAAGTTGCATGTGGGAATATCAACAGAGTCATGTGACCATATTTGGGTATATTTGGGAGTGGTTCAAGTTGATTGAACCACATCTTGACCTTCAACCACTATTATGAAAGCTACTTCTCCTGCACAATGCTCTACTGTTGCTTCTCTCCTTGCTCAAGGGTATTCTTTGCATCAGATTGGGGCTAAAACTGGTCTAGAGAAGTCTACTATTGAGAGGATTGGTAGAGAGTTGAAAGTGGACAAGAATAACTATCTTGGAGGCCATTCAGCTAAGCTTACTCCATGTGATAAATAGGCTATTGTTTGACAAATCTCAACTAGGAGACTTGATACAGCTGTTCAGGCCACCAATTTTATCAACAACATCATTTCCAACCCTGTCTCTTCTTAGACTGTCCAGAATGTGCTGAAGGAGGGGTATTGGTCTGCTACAAACAGAAAAGTTCTTATGCCTAAAGCTAGACATTGGCAACTATGACTTAAATGAGCTCAAGAGCATCAAAACTAGACTGTGGAGGACTGGAAAAGAGTGTTGTAGACAGATGAGACAAAGATTAATAGGATTGGGTCAGATGAAAAGCAGTATGTGTGGAAGCTACAAGGAGAAGGCATTTCAAACTAAACCACTACACCTACTGTGAAATATGGAGGAGGAAATAATCTCATGGTATGTGGCTGTATAGAATGGAGTAGGAAAGCTGATAGAGGTGGTGGAGATCATGAATGCAAAGCAGTACTGTGAAATTTTGGATGACAGAGCAAAAGAGAGCTTTGAAAGGTTGGAGATGAAAGACAGTGCCCACTTAGAGTGGATGATATCACCAATTTGAACTGGATAGAATGACTCAGGCATATACCATGCCCATTGCTCTTCATCTATAATGTCCAAGGGAGAAAATATGCTAAAGCCAGTAGTTGGAAAAACACAGCAGGCTACAAGAGAGTGAGTTGGAGAACTAGGGAGGAGAACTGTCAGTTTGGACATCTTGAGACATTCAGTGTACACTGTAGACGAAAGGAATATGGTCAGAATCGCTGGAGAAGGAATTTTGTGATGTTGAATTGTTTGTTCAGGCATGACGAAGATCCAGGAACAAGGCATCCATGACAGGTTCATAGTCTCATTCAAAATTTTGATACCGATCTGTGAGAACAAACGTCTTTGCTTTGTTGGGTACGGCTGATGTTAGTACTGTACGAAATCTGGCGATTGGCAAATGTTTTCTGGTTACCTTCATTGGCGGAAATGGAAGATGGATCAGCTGACACGCTCTCTTTTGATTACTGGACCCACAAATACAGGATACCATGATGTGTCCACAGCATGACAACTATTGTCACCAACATACTCTTATTGTGAATTTGTTGTTGTTGGGGCGTGTCTGTAGCCTCTCCGTGACTTAGTGACGGAACGTCCTGATATGTAAATTGATAAGATTTACGAAAGTCAGGCTGACTTCGGTCACAAAATGTCACACCATAATGTCGTGGTGGGTTGTACTGATACAAGGTCTATCTTACCAATTTGGAAAACAACTTTGAGTCATAAATATCTCAAGCTACCTCGACTTCAACCCTCGAAGCATGCCTGGGTAGGAGGCCGCATAATAACTACGTTTCCTTTGGAAAGCAAAAGTAGGAATGCAGTTTCCAAGGCCGGGTTTGGTGATGGGGTGATGATCAGCTTCTTTATCACCGCCATCGACGGGTAAAGAAGTCTGTTGGCATATAAAGAGCAGCTGCATCTATCATGCCACGTTTTCATTTCAATCCTTCGATGATGGTGATATGGAAACTGCTCGGAACGGCCTTCTTCCCACCTCTCCTCGGTGGCTCAGTGAGTAATGACAATCGACCTTCTTGTATTTTCATCAATATTGCAGACTGCACACTTCGTCTACAGATGGTTCGAACCCCGGGAGCTTTATTTACATTTTATCCTCCTCGTGCTGGCGCCTCTCGCACTCACCCCTCTCCTCAAAGCTTATTTCTCTCATGTTCTTCTCGCTGCCTTATCGGCCTGGATGTGCTATCTCGCCGCATTGGTCGCCTGTACTGTCGTTTACCGCCTTTCGCCTGTCCATCCACTTTATAAATACCCTGGACCTCTCCTCTGCAAGGTCACTAAACTGTATTTCACTAGTGCGGCCTTCGGCGGCAAGCAGCATAAGTATTATAACGAACTTCATCGTCGTTACGGGGATATTGTGAGGATTGGTGCGTCTTGCGATTACAGTAAAACATGAGCGCCAAGTCTCATGAGTCTTTCCACATGGACCAGGGCCGAACGAGCTATCATTTTATTCAGCTGACTTCATTGGACCGGTATATGGCGCCAATGGAATGCCCAAATCTGCTTGTGAGTTTCGCATGGTCATCTGACGTGTGGGTAACAACGCAAACGAATCCCCTAGATTGGGACGGACAAACCATCGATCCAGATCATAGGATCATGGTCGGGATCAGAAATCCTCAGGAGCACGCTAACCTCCGGCGCATATGGGCAAAGGGCTTCGCACCAGAGGCGCTGCGCGGTTATCAACCCATACTCAATAAACGCGTTGATCAGCTTCTCGACCATTTGGGAATGCGGACCGGTCAGACTGTCGACCTGTCAAAATGGATAACATGGTTCACGTAGGTTTCCTCGCCTCTAATCTTGATATCTCGTTTGTTCTTTACTCATCTCACTTGTAGTAATGACGTCCTAAATGATATTGCGTGGGTCTTCGACGCATAACAAGATCCATCTTTAACACTTGACGTTCCCAGCTTTGGAGATAACCTTAATATCATGGGGAACGAAGGTTCTCAGGCGCATTTGGCTGAACTTGATGACGCATCGTCGTGCGTGTGCTGTACAAATTATGTCGTCACTTTCCAATCCTTATTCACTTGGTCGACGTTTACAGCTTTGGTATAGTTATGTCCCATCTACCATGGGCCGTGCCATTTTTTAGAGCTATTCCTGCTGTGGAGAAGAAGTTCAAGATTTATCACGGTATCTGCTATGCACGAGTGAAAAGGAGACTTGAGGAAGGCTCGAAATCCGGAACTCAGGACTTGATTCATTATTTAGTACGTTCTTTCAGTTCTTACGAATCATACATATGCTGACATATATACAATCCCAAGACGGGTGGTGGGTCGGCAGATTCCCCGGCACTTGGAATTACCCAACTTGTCAACGACACTCCCATGCTAGTAGTTGCCGGGTCTGATACCACATCACTCACATTATGCACTCTCTTGTATTTCCTTCTTCGCAACCCTGTCACTTATGCTCGACTCCAAGCTGAACTCGACCATTCCAATCTTGCGTCCGACGACGCGTTGGGATTGGCGCAATTGGAATACCTGAACGCCGCGATGTAAGTGAATCATGGTGTGATATACACCACTCATTGGTCTTTAGAAACGAGGCGCTTCGCATCATCCCTCCTGTCTTGAGTGGATCATCCCGTGCCCCTTTAATTGGGAGTGGGGGTTGCATGATAGGACCATAGTTCGTCCTCCACTCCTTGTTTTCTTTTGTGTCCTTTATCACGTTATACAGCTTCTTACCCGAAGGGACTACTGTGACTATCCACACTTATACTCTGCATCGGGATCCGCGAAATTTCTTCCTACCCGACGACTTTATCCCCGAACGCTGGCTCTCGGAAGAGAAACAACTCGTCCTTGAACCAAACCTCTTCAAGAACCGTGACCTCGTGATCCATAATAAGGATGCTTTCATTCCATTCTCCTATGGTCCGGCCGACTGTATTGGCAAACGTTTTGCCTGGCAAGAACTACGGGCTGTCACTGTTGCCATCCTGCAGCGCTTCACCCTGAAATTCGACCCGGGATATGACCAAGCTACCTGGGAACGTGACATGCGTGATTACTTTATAACTAGAAAGCCCCCTTTATACGTTACTTTTACGCCACGATTGGTTTCCATTTGAAAGTGATGGTAGTGGCTTTTCCGATTAACAAGATTGAACAATAACAGTGTAAATCCTGACTTGACGTCGCAAAAATAGAGTTGTTCCATTTCTGCTGCTCTGTCACTCCGACGTCTTCTATTTCCTCCGCTTATGGATAGTGGATTCCTGACCAATGTGCCTGACTATGCGCTTCTTAGGACTCCTTATGCTGTCTCACCCTCGTACTTCCATTGAATGCCCATACTTGTCAGCGCTCAAACTGAAAAACATGTGGACTAATTCGGTTCAAAGAAAGCTGCTTGATATCAAGGCCTTGGTACCGAACGCATCTTGAGGCAAATTTTAACTGGGAGGGGATAATTCGTTAAGTCAAATTGGCCTTTCTCAAAATGGTTTATTGCCTTCCACCAGTTACTTAAGTACACATAAGGAATGTAAGTCAAAAGAGTAGTTTTCGTGGGCGCTCGGTTGACCCATTTGTCTTTGGATGTCAGTAGATCAGATGATCACTTGCTTGCACTCCAGGTCTCGTTAATCCGTCCTTGAGTGCCGGTTTCCCCTCCCACAGAGAGAGAGGGCCGAGAACTCGAGGGACTTGTCGTGAGTACGACTAAGTGTAGAATGTAGTCTATGCAACGGCGCGCGTAACGTGTTCAATCTATCGAGAACTGCTCGCGCAATCTGAGACGACGAGGTTTCCGACGCCGCTGCTCGCTCGCAGGTATAATATGAGAATGAAACAATGAGGAAGGAGGTGCCGGGTTACGTCATTTAATCTAATCTCCGGGGCGACCCCCTATCAAATTTGCCTGATCGAGGAATTGCCGCCTGTAAACGGCCGCTTATCGGGCGCGCCCTGACGCCACACCCATCAATTGACACCTGCACATTCACGACATTTTCTTTGGTTCTACTTATAGTCAGGCGTACATGCTCACCGATGTCGGATGTGGCTACGATCGTTGGCTCAAGCTAATCAATTTTAGCATCACATCGCTGTCGATGGACACACGGGGCGGCAATGTACGCACTTGGAGGGATCACGCACTATCTGGGCAGCTGCATTTATAGACGTACTGCCATTGACAACGACACCAATGTTGTGGATCGTATGCCAATGCCTTTCACCTTGTAATTCACAGCTACAGCGGCCGCATTGGACACTCAAACTGATGAACATGATATTGCTTCATCTGACTGACGAACCGCTAACCATTAAAGACCAAGCGCTTCTAAGCGTGGTTCAACGTTTTAATATCAAGATGGTGGTACATTTGGGTAAAGGCATAGACTCTATACGAAACGTCACGACTAGTTGTTCTTATCCTGACCAAGTCCAACGGCGTTCTTTGCCTTGTTGAGGAGAGACTCCTATCCAAGATAAATGCTAAGTAAATTACTATATGTCTCGAAGGCTGGGACGTACATCGTTCTGGTTAGAATTTCCACTGACAGCGTCGCCCATTTTCTGCGTGGTAGACTTCTGACTCTGAAATGAAACATGTTGAGTACATACCCTAGGAAGAAATCGAAACCAATTCACGTTGGGCTGGGCGGAAGACGCGAGAGAATCCATGTTGCCTTTGATGCTGTCACCAGCCTGTTGCATGTAACTCTTCTCCGAGTCAGGCTACACGACGACGGGAGTCATACACTAGCAACCGAGACAAGGAAGTTGGTCAACGCACCTTCATAGCGGAACTGGCTTTGTCGGTGAAGGATTGACGGTTGTTGTCGGACATATTGAGTTCAAAAGTATATGTGAGGTTGATGAACGATTAAGAGAGGTAGCGAAAGCTGATATTATTAGCAAGAAAATCTATTAGCTTTATATACTGCTGGGAATCCTCGGTGCCGGTCTACGGGGTCATGCAGTGTCTCACCACGATCCACAAAACATTGACGTAATAATGACGTTCAGCGTGATATCTACGCCGAGAAACTTCTTCGGTCCTGTAGAAGAGTCCTGTCTGCGCAGTCCGCTTACCCCATTAAATCAGGAAACGACAATTTCTATGTGGACAATTGCGCAGGAGGACGTTTCGTCGTCCAAAACGAGACATTGCGTATGAAAAGATCGTCCCCATGATCACTTCCACACAAGGTCTTTCTAAGTCACACGCGCAGCAATGAACTATTATGCTTATCGTTTAACCATTATGAGCGCACTGTCAATCCCAACACTGCTTTGTCACGCGGGGATACTTCAAAGCTGTGAACGATCCACACTTCTGGTCTTTTGATAGGGCAATCGCATGGCATCCCTAACGAAAAGTAACAAACTTTCGAGGTCACAGGGACCATGATATCAACAGAGGCACTAATTAGTATATCCAAGGCATTATTAGGACGATTCAACAGACATTTTGAGAAGTATAAATCGCTGCCGTGTATGCCAGGATCCGCGACATGGGGGAAGATCAGCTTGGTAACTAGCTTTGTGGACTGCTTCCTGCAGAAAATAGAAAGAAGCGAATCACCAGGAGGAGAGCTTGTACTTATCATAGACTCGGAACTGAAATTTAAAATCGTCATGTGGACTTCGCTGATCCAGTAGATCGCTCAGATTAGTGTGGCCGATGACCTCAGCGAGGTCGATATCCATGACAACGGCGCTTCCCTTCTGGATAGACTGAAAGTACAGACTTGTTTCGGTATATGACTTTCTAAGAAACCTCGGTTGACGACCCGATGCGCCGAGTTTTGGCAGTATCGGTGTAGGTAGATGGTAGGAAAGCATCGAGTCTTTGTCGTACTGTGGGCATCAAAGACACCTTCTCGCTTGCTGCAACCAACCCTACTGCCGCTCCTTCGTCTATTATTGTATCTACAGCTACCACTTCTGCCACTATTCCGCTCCTTACCACTTTCGTTCCCGGCGCAACGCCTCCTGCTGTCTCTGGCGCACCTGGTCTCCCAAATGGTTGGTCTCGGATGTACCTTCGAAAGTCTTTCTGAAGATATCGAAATTGAGCTGTCCAGCCTCACTTCTACTACGGATAGCAAAGATGATCTGGCGGAACCGACCGCGAAACTCTTTCTCCTCGAGGATAGCCTTCATTTCCTTAGCCACAAGGGCTGGTGGGCACCGATACACACCACATCCAAATGCACCTACAAACGCATTAATGCAGCCTTCTAACGACTAGCTAACCGCCACACAGACGTACCGAGGACTAGATACCGTTTCCCGTGATGCCCCGCTATGCGATAAACGAGTCTTATCTTCCTTCTGAGGTCTTCCAGAACGGAGGGATCCTTGAAAGTGGTTTGATCCTCTGTCAACGGACAGCGACAAGGAGCAGAGACCGTGATTACGGACACCACACGACGATCATCAGGTGGTAGATCTGCACAGTCATGATCGAGATCATCCTTGAATATCACCACGCCTGGAGAGAAGATGCCCGCATGAGATCCTGGGCCCGTGTTGGGCCACGGGTAATATTCTGGCTTGAGCGTGACGTAGACGGTCGAAGAATAACAGAGCGCCTCTTCCTTTAGAATAATGAGCTGCTGTGAACGATCAAGTCGATGTCGAGAAGGAAACCAACCATACCTGAGTCTTTGTGAGAATATCAGTCCATCCGCCTGCGGGGGACTCGTCGTTCGCGAAGTTTAAAACGGCCATGTTCCCCAATGCATCCACATCTTGTTGCATGACCTTTCGAGCAGCAACGAAAGAGTCCAAATTCATCATCCTGATTTCAGGATTCTGAAAATGCGGACTCGAGGACCCAGGCAAAGCAGGTAGTTGATCTAGACTGAGAAATGCTGCATCAAGAGAAGCGCCTTCTGTCGCATGATCGCGAATCATCGCTTTGGAGCGCGAGATGGTGTCCTTCGCAATTGCGCTCCGTCTTTGCATGGATGTCATTTTAATCAATACTTGTAGTGAGGATTGTGAAGTGTCGACCACTGGAATTGAGCTGCACGTGCCCTCGCGTCCTTATCGATTAATTAATATTCACGGTGCAACGTGTTTAGATCGCTCAGTTTTCAGTGGATACAATTAGGACCCGGGAAGCTCCCGAGGAACCTTTGTCCGTGAAAAAGCGGATTTGAGGGGAAATTTTTGCCAAACCTTAGGCCCAAACATTGCGGACTGGGGCCCAGCTGGGCGAAATTTTTGAATTTGACAAGGAAATTCTGAGCATTTCAGGCAATCTGGGTGGGGCCTGGATAGGCCTGGATTGAGGTGCATTACAGTTTCCAGCGTAAATTTATGTATCAAGCACGACACTGAAAAAAATGTATGACATATCGAAAAAAACTCCCATTTTAGGCATATGTTTGTCCGTTATTGCGGATTTGTGGCCCCAAACATAGCGGATTTGAGACCGGATTTTTGGGATTTCCCGGACGAGGTTCCTCGGGAGCTTCCCGGGTCCTACACAATTATTACTTCTAACCCCTGGTACCCTGCGCAGATGCGGCATTGTTATACTTGCTACTACTATAGCTCTCACTTGCTGTCTTGCCTTCCCTCAATCGCTTCGTCCTTGCCAATAAGTCCTTCCGGTATATCACACTTTCCGAGTGTCATTAATGCGCGTTGAACACGTTCAATTAATTTGAGGACCGCAGTTTTGATTGCTCGTGTAAACATCCTTTTTTTGAGGTGTCGGTACTCTGTATTCCTTCTTCGAAACATCTGGTAGGTTCTTGTCCTTGTCTTATGCATATTTTGGTCATTGCTTGCTTCTAATTTATTACTCATTGTCTCAACAGAGATAAGAAGCATGAGGAACAGTGCGCCACTCCAGAGAAATACAGAAGTCCCCAGTCACTCCAATAATATGTGGTCGACTGAGTATAATAATACCTGTAGAGAAATACAGAAGTCTACAAGAGATTGTTTAGTCATAGGTAAGGTGGAAGTAAGTAATTTGCTCACCCTCAGTCACTCCAATAATATGTAGTCTACTGAGGTGGCTTTCGTGTACCGTATGTATATCTAGGGAAAAATAAATAAGGTTTGATAGCCAGTATCGATCGCCACCACCCAGTATGTGGTGGCTGGTGTATTCCGAAAGAAGTAACTGATAACGTAGTTTGATGACGTACACGAGTGGTCGGTACAAGTCATCCCTCAGGCCTCAACAGCCACTGATCTTTGCGCGTCTCTATTGCCTGAGAAATATATGACGGCAAGGTCTGGAAAAGGCCTCCCTCTCTTCATCCAAATATTGTACCACAAACCAAGCGCCCAGACTCATCCATCCATCCATACTTGTGCTGTAAGTGCAGCATCCACTTTTGAGGATTCCCGTTGCCTAGTAGGTCATTCTATTAAGGACATGCGTAAAGGGAGCCCTTTGTACTTGATAGTATAAAAAGCCGTGATCTCATATGAAACCCATATACCATGAGATTGAAGACTCGTGGCCATCTGAACAGATGTATGAGTTGCAGATCCTCAGCATTACAAGCTCGCTACGAGCTCCGAAATCACAAGGTTCCTCATATGAATGTGCAACGCTAGTGAGGTTGATACCTAGACTGGACCAACACGTGGACCTGTTCTATGAGGAAGAACTCGTCAAACTTCTCAACGATACTGAGAAGGGAAAGAGGTTCTGGTCACCAATCCAACGAGCCTGAGGATAGATTTAAGCCATCAACTGAAAGAAACAATATACGTACCCGAATATGAGAGCAAAAGTGTACGCCGGTTATACGTATATCCTGCTGATTCGGTGGCACTTTTGGATTCGGTCGCCGTCTCTCCGTTCACGCTTCCACATGCAGTATTTTTGCGCAAAAAGATTGTAGCATATATTTATAGTATAGCGCCATACGATAGGTTGAGATACAAATAGCGTTTCATTTCAGGATTGAGACGATAGTATCCATACCGGTTATCCAAGCTCTGTCACAAGGGTAGCCGCCAGCAAATGTTAATGTTGAAGCCAATTGCATCAGTTTCCCGTCCGAGGGACACCTCAATCTCTCAACGTAATCCCTAGCTCTGCTCAAACTTCTGGTGGCCTTTTTTGTTCATCAATAGTCTCCAGCTCAGGTAACGACATCCAAATTGCACGTCGTACCGCATCTGGATTAGACTTGGCATTCCAAAAAGATCCGGAGAACGTCAAACGCTTAAGTGACGGAAACATTGGGAAAAACTTGAGCAGATCGACGAGAGTATCGGAGTCCGGGGGAATATTGACAGAGACCTCTAGCTTGGCGACGTTCGGTATCTGCTCTAGAACTTCCGTTCCCACGCGCATATGGATGGATCTTAGCCATGTATTCAGACCATAGAGTCCTGCGTCAGATACGAAGCGTAGGTTGAGCGCAACGTCGCGTCCGCGCGCCGCGATACGACATAGGACAGTATTGAATTGACGCATCTCATAATCAAGGACGCGGAAGGAACCGATATAGCCTGTAGCCATGGTGATTGTCTGCAGGTTTGGAAAGGCGGAAGGCGGTTCGAGGAAATGAGCGAGATATTCGGAATTCGCGATAAGGTGGTCGAGGTTGGGAAGTAGTTTTTGCGAGGAGAAGGGTTTGAGGTGGCCGATGGCATTGTTCCTGGAAAGATCGAGTGTGGTGATGGAGGAGTGCCTAGAGAGAAACATCTGTAGATCAGGGAAGGCTATGCTCACACATCCGAAGGAGATGTGCGACAAGGTCGGAATTGACAACGTCGAAAGGATATATTCCCAATCGTAAAGCGTGAGGTCGCTGTCAGAAAAAGATAGCTTTGTGATAGGGGACATTGCAAGGGTAGCCATTGTCCAATGGAAGAAAGGAAGCTCCATTAGGACTGGGGAGTGAATATGAAACTCTTTCATATGAGAAGACGGTGGTGGCGACAGGGCGACATCACAGTTCCTTGTACTCCGTTCCAGTGCATTGGCGTCCAGGTTCTCATCGGGTAACACTTGTACAGCCCGAGATTTCAACTTTGCAACAATCCCTTCGATCAAACGTCGAATAGGACGTATCAAAGAGGGAAAGAGGACCTTTCTTCTGCCCTGGGCTGGATTGAGCTGGACATTATCGTGACATCGGGGAGGAAAAGGAACAAATGGTTCCACATATTCGTAATGGAAGGGCCTGCCTAATGTTTTCCAGTGTTGTCCACGACCCACTGTGAGCTGGGAATGCGACATTGCTACTACAACGTTCATTACTTCTGCCAGCAACTTGGACCATCGAGGACTGAGTGTAAAGTTGGATCCCTCAAGGGGTGACAGTCGGAGGTCGCAGCTGACTCGTTCGAGGCGCAATAGGAGCGTTCGTAAAGCCTCTAAATTTTTGAAGAGTTGAGGTGTGTGGTGAAGAGTGAGTCTTATTTCCGGTGTGAACGTCAAACTTTGTTGAAGAAGGCCTTGAACTGTATGTCCATCGAGAGATAGGGACCCTGCGTCTACCAAGGATTGCAGATAGGACAAATGTTCCCCGTCGACGACTGCCTTTATGACTTGTCGAAATTTCCGGTCTGTCTGCGCGAGACGGTGTAAGGCAAGGTCATCGAGTCTCTCGAAAACCTCCAAAAGAATTTCGTTCGGCAGGTCACTCAGACAGATTAATGTCATCTCCACAAAGGAAGTCAATGAAGATCACAGTTTCAAGCTGTTGTAGCTATAAGAAAAGATATGTACGAGCAGGAGTACGGGATACAGGACAGGCCTGGCTTGGAGACAGTTGTACTCATGTTGATCAGCTGACAGCTGCCAGTGTGCTTGGTCGCAGGCGCCAATTGCACATCGTTTTCCCATGGGTCAAACTTACCTGATGTGGGTTCCAGCTCTCTTTCCACTCACAAACCTTCTGATTCTTTCTCAAAGTTCATCTACATATGATTGCATATATGCTACCTTGAGGTCCGAGACAATCAATATCTTCTTGGCTACCGGTCATTCTTTGGGATTTCGGTATCGAAGATTTTCGATCTCATACACAGAGAGCGGATGACGCCCGTATACCATTATCAATACATAGAGCTGCGTGATAAAACAAGAAAACCTGATTCGATGCAAAATGCCAGGAAGAATGTCTAATGTACGATTAGTGGCTTCTCGTCCGACTCGGAATTAAAGGTACTCGCAAATTAACTCATTCTGAAGAGTTTACTTGCCCCCATTATTCTTCTTCAATGCAGCCTTCCCTTCCTTCTCCTTCTTTGCCGCCTCCTTTGCTGCTTCCACCTTTGCGATTTCATGCGCCTTGTCATTCAATCCAAGCCTGTTCCTCGAAATCTAGAAGGCACGTAAGGAAAGGTATGTAGAGAAGATGAAGAATGTAGGGCGTACTTCAATTGCATAGAACTAAGGAAGATGACATGTGAGTATAATACACAGGACATATAGGACGGCAGTTGTTACCTGCATTCGTGTAACTATCGTGGAATTGGTATTGAGCTTCAAAAAAGGCGAACTATATTCCAACGTACCGAAGATAGTGCTTTTCTCGCCATACTCCTCCTCTGAGTCAGTGCGAATCAAACATCCAAAGTTGTGCTCCTTGACTTTTTTCTCGTATCTTGACGGAAACGGAATCAAGCAAGGGATCCAGAACGGAAGCGTGGAAACACATACAACGCATGAAAAGCCCGCCACCGTTTTTTCCCATCTTCGCTCTTCAGTAAATCCTCATCCAATTTGATGAGCTTAGCGTTGTCATTCTCAAAGAGTTCCGGGAAAGTTTTCTTGGTATCGTTGAAGATGTCGTCGTCATGCCTGTATCGCGATGGACGCGTTTGTTTCGGGGCTCAAGATCTCCAGCTGACCACGTACTGTGTCAACTTGAGCTCTCGAGGTGACACCTTCTCCAGGAGGTTCCAGTATGTCTGCAGGATATGTAGAATTGTTGTGGGAGGACCAATGGTGACATACCTGAGCCTGCTCGACCGCCTTTACAGCAAATCTAATAGTATGAAAATGAGCTTGGAGAAGGACGACGCGATATGATTGGTTGTCGACTTACTGCTTCTCAATCTAAATTGCCCATCAGCATTAGAGTATAGGAGTAATCATTTTCCCCTGACCTCCATGAGATTTTGAGCATTTTGAGGGTCGAATTTTCCAGCCATGATGAGACAACGAGAGTCAGAAAGGAGTGCAGAGAAAGGGCGACGTGGCAGAAACTCCGGAGTGGTAGCGTTCAGCGATCTCTCGCTTCCGCGGCGCGGGCATGTGATGTGCAGATATCTTATCTAATATTAATGCTGATTCGAGGTCGGTATGGAAACTCTGAGGACATGAGATGCAGTAAATAAGTATTTGTCCTCAACCACAAGAAATGAAGGGACTATAGTCAGTTATTCGCATTCCTGTCTGTCTCCGAACTATCCAATGAATACAAACCCAAGGACTAGCCTAATTTGTGATGGACAATATATTCATTCTCACTGCTCAGGGTTAAGCTTGGACTCTCAAAGCCGCAAGAAAAGATCATGGCCCGATGTTTAGGCGCAGGCAAAATTAAACGATAAAAATGATTGACCTTTGGAAAATTAGGGCAAGAACCCTGTTGAAGTTCGGCGATAAAAATCAGCGATCCAAAATCTAGGGCATGAGGAGAGATGTGTGTATACATGTGTATCAATTCAGGCTCGCTGACTGATCAAGTAGAGTTGAGCAAATAGTTCGGCAGCGCAGTTTTAACCTTTACAGAAATGCGGCAGCCGTCTTTAAATTCTGGGGTGTTGTGAGTTTGCCTTGGCACGAAGGAGAGAACTGTAAAAGACATCCTTCAGGGGGTTCTGCACAACATATGTACATATCCTGTCAGTCAACATATCGACTCATGTAGCCCTGTATAGTCCAATCAAGTGGACAAGATAGCTGTCAAACAAAACATCCGGCCCAGTGCCAGTTGTGGCGAGCCGAACCAACAAAGTTCCTCCTGACGGATTGGCGCCATTGACCCGTTTAGCCATTTGTGTTTAGCTCATTCAATTCTCCTAGTGGCGACGTCTCATTCATTCCTGACGTTCAAGAACACACTGATGTGTATAACTTTACAAAAGAAACTCGTCGATTACTCCGGAGGAATGTTGACCTCGTGCCCCTGCGCAACCCACTTCTTCTCAAGCGCCAAGAGGCTGTCAACAGTGTCCAGCGTCGTATCCTCCACTGTATGAAAATCATCTTTACTCATACCCAACACTTCCTCAACCCTCTCTCTTGAAATCAATGGGAGTTCGATCGTGAGAATAAGAGGGTGGGGTCTTTTTCGTTAGACGTTCCTTGAGCTCTGGGCGGCTCTCCGCAATGAGATCGAGTATAGCCTTCGGATCAAAGCCGTGCGGTGACGCAATGAGGATCCGCTTGCGTCCCACGGCGGACGTCGGTGGAGAAGTCAGGGCCAACACGTGGGCGTGGGCAATGTCGCGAACGTCTGCATGCCCAGCAGACCCCATGAACCCGCCATTAGGGCTGAGGAAACGATAGATGTACAAGTCTGTGGAGAGTGCGTCGTAATTTCCAACAGGCACTGTTAATGTCTCGGCCAAGGGACCATAGAGATAAGGTGGATTCACTAAGAGCAGGTGAACGCCTGTCAAAAGGGACCAACCGTAGGAATGTCTACTTACAAGTAGTAATATCCAGGTGAGGATGGGCCTCGTTAAACGCCCAAAGCTCCTTCTCGGCCAAGGTTTTTGCGGCACGATAGGTGTCCGATCCAGATGATTTAAGTGCTTCCTCCTTGGTGACAGGATACCAATCTAACACAGAGATGAAGTCTGAAATACGGTTTGAAGGAATAATGAGATTTACCTTTGTCAGTAAAAGTCATCGCCGGGGTGTACACGGTGACAATCGAGCTTGTGACGACGATTCTCTTGATTCCTGCTTTCTCTGCTTGACGGACGACATTCAATGTCCCATCAATTGCGCTCTGACCGAAGTATCAGCAATGCTCCCCCTGACCAAGACAAAAAGATGTACCGCTAGCATACCCTCAACATTCTGCCGTCCAGGTAACGGGGCAGCAGAATGAATGACAGCGTCAATACCCTTGAGGGCGTCAGGGAACTGGTCGGTGCTTATGTCTGAGATTGCAACTGTGGAGAATCTCTTGCCAAACTTCTTGTAGCTTTCTGCAAGCTCGGATACGCGAGGTTCGCGAGCTGCACTGTGAAAGCATTAGGCAAAGCTTGCTGGTAAGACAGAATGAACGGCTACTGACGCTCGAACACTATATCCCTTGTTCAATAACTGCAGCACAATGTGCGATCCGAGAAATCCTGAGGCACCAGTTACCTTGGTCGGACGGTCAATTCACAGCCATTGAATGCTGCAAATCACTCACAAAGATTGTTTCAGGCATGAGTTAAAGTTATGCGCCGCGTTTGCTAGTTGAAGCTAGTTGAAGGTCGTTTGTCTAACGTTGCGGTCACCGATTGAACAATTTTTATAACCGCAGGGCCTTGGATATTCGTCATTCTGAAACCTTGAGATTACAAAGATATAGAGCTCCAATGCTCTTCTAGTATAGGCGGAAAGATGAGCAAGCACTCCTTCACCGTCATCTGGACTCACTATTGTTTCAGTTTCAGTATTCATTTTTTCTTAGTCGTTGTTGTGGAACAGAGAGAAGGGGTGATAGCCGAGCGTGGGAAGAATTAAGACTCTCGTGCACAAGCAGGACTTGACAGGAATTCTCTGCATCTCCACTTTAAATTTTACTGTTTACCCGTACTCCTTCCGTTCAATGACTTTCAGGTTTCAATGGAAGACAAACGCGCCCAAACGTAAGAGCATGGCCTTTTTGAGGATTTCCCCTGCTAATAACGAATGAATAATGCAGACTCGAGGCGCTCGAGGCATTCATCTGCTCGCAGAAAGCCCTACTTTCCCGTACACACTCCGACATAGCACGTCTTCAAAATTTGAGGAACGATGCTTTTGCACAAACGGAAGAGTTTACCGCGAATTTTGAAGAGATGGTAAGTGATCTGACTGTTGCAAGTGCGCTGGACTGATGGATTTTCAGCTCAAGGAAGACTCATTCCAGCTCAGTGATGTCCGGTTGACCCTACCTCGTAATATCGATTGGACGGTATATGAGAAACATGGTATGTCTCTGCCTTTTTATATCACCAAAGACACTCAACTCATATCTATCGCTAGATCCGCGGGCCTTGCAAAATTTGAACACTGATTTGCAACATCGACGCGATCAGAAAAATCGACCTTCGACCCATCAGCGTTCAGAGCTTTCTGCCCTCCAGAAGCTGGTCAAAGAAGCCCGACGAACCATCGTCGATCCCATTCTCGCCATCTACGAAGGGGTATCAGAACCAGAGGATGAGTCAGACGAAGAACTGGACCCTCAAGAAATTAGGCGCCAAATTGAAAAGGAAAAGTTGCGTGAACTTAAGAAGCGCAAGATCCACTCATTTGGAGGTCTCTCACTGCCGTCGCGAGGATTATCTGGTGTTTATATCCGTCATGACGTTGAAGACGAAAGTCCTGATGTAGATATAACTGACTGCCCCGCTCCCCCGGTGTTCGTGGACCAGCCTTCGACCGCGCTAGACTTGAATCAATCTCTACTCGAGCAAACAGATGCTCCGAAGACACCTGCACGTAACCGTAAGCCATCAACGAAAGCTCGGAACTCGCAAAAGGCTTCCACTGTGCCTACCAAGCGGAAGGCAAAATCGCCTTTGCCCTCCGATGTTGGTTCCTCCCCTGAACCAGCGACGGAGCAACCTAAGAAGCCGCCACGAGGCAAAGACAAGCCAAAGCCAGAGACGTACAAGCAGCAGTGGTCAATGTCTGAACAGCACCTTTTGGAACAACTACTGGAACAGATCCCAGATGGGGAGAAGAATCGGTTTGTTGGTCGACTCTGTAGTCAAATACCTTGATTGATGTTTTTTCTACAGGTGGCAGAAGATATCGCGCGCAATGGATGGGAAACGAACTCCGAGGCAGGTGGCGAGTCGCGTGCAGAAGTATTTCGCGAAGCTAAAGCGATTTGGGGTTTGAGATCCCTCTTGCCCATGTATTATATCTTCCGCTAGGCTGTATTTAGATCCTCGACCGGGGCATTGATGCAAAGGCGCGTCAATTAGCTTAGGAAGGAGAGTGGGTAGGGCATGAATATGGAAACAGAGTTTTAACGAAGTTAGGAGAACAAAAGTGAACTCAATGGCCAAACAGGCCGTGCCAGATTAAGACCAAAGTAGCAGTCGCGTTCGAGGGTATGTAATGCCATGCCTGCATGAGAATGCCGACCTTTTGGTCCACGCTGAGTAGTGCGGTGGCGCACCAGTGGGTCAACATCTGAGAGCTGCTTAGTGGTTCTACTATGCTTTTGCAATTTTCTCTGATAGAAGTACTTGACTGTTTTAAACGCTACTGGTGCCAGAATCTGTTTTCACCAGAAAAAGTGACAAAGGACTGTGTCATACCATTTCTTTGGCAACTTTTTGCCTTAGAAAAAGGCATTTTCCATTGTCTCAAACCTTTTTCCATTAAAATATGTACATTGGAAATGTCCTTCTTTGTCACTTTTTCTGATGGAAACAGGTTCTGGTGCCAGCAGTATTTCTCGCGCTATTGTAGTTGTGAAATTCTGGCTTCGTCACACTATAGGAAAATTGTGACAGATCGTGAACGTGACATAATACTTCTCTTCGCCACGACGATTCGACGCGATGGATGATCCAGAAGTCATTGAAGTTTCCTCAGGAGAATCGGATGCTGAGCCCAGCGTTGATAGGCGCGCTATTCTGCGACCAGTCATTGGCAGAGTCGTGGATGCGTTGGGTGGTTATGAAGGGAGCAGATACCGAATGGGAGACGAGGTTAGCGGGTGTCTGAAGGATTTGAAGAAGCTATGGAGGAAGGATGATACAGACGACGAACGCACTGTGGCTCGTATCTTCTGGGAAACCCGTGTCTTACCCAACGATCTCATCCCCATTCTCCTCGAAACTGCAGGAAAGGGTTTGGTGGAAGACAAGCGCGCAATCGCTTGTGCAGACTTGATGACCGCGATGACATGGCCGATTGATATGGCCGAGGAGCTGAAAGAGCTTGACGATGAATTAGACAAGGGTACGGATTACACGCAGCTCCTGGAGAGCCACTTGCACTATAAGGTTGCCCTTCTGAAGCCCAAAGTCATGCAAGCGCTGTTTGGCATAGTTCTTCCTCCCCTCGCCAAAACCGCAAAGGAACGTAAGGAGAGGGATGGGCAAATTGTCAACGTCGTCTTGCATCTGGTCCGAAACCTTGCATTTATCAAGGATTTGCCCTACAATACCCATCTCAGTGCAGACCAGGCAGAATTTTCTTCCCTTCAATCCAAACTCATACGAACGCTGTCCGAAACCCACATGCTACAGCTTCTGCTTACTATTGCTGCGAATACCAACAACGATTCTCTCTTTAATAGCTGGAATACGCTCGTTCTCGAAATATTCTATCTACTCTTCCGTGGCGTTAACCCCACAAACTTGTCGAGAGACCAAGCCAAGGTCGGTTTAGGCTACAATCTATCATCTTCGTAATCAGTCTGACAAGCACGACAGCAACCCACCGAAACCCTACAACGACTTCTTGCAACCGAGGAACGCACACGTAGAGAGCTTTCAAGGAAGGCGAATTCGCGCCATTCGCGTTTTGGTACCACAATTGAGGTCAAACTTAACCCGAACAAGAAAGCCAAGCCTGCTGAGGAAAACGACAACGGGAACGAGGCTGACTCTGAAGTGGATCCTAGTTCCTCACGATCGTTTATTCTCCATCGCCAGCAAGCCATATCTAGCGAGTCTGGAAGTATCATGGACATAACGAAGCGACAAATGAATAAAAAAGGTAATAAAGTGGACGAGATGGGGCGTGAGGATCGTCTCTCCGTGGAGGCCAGGGTTGTACTACAGAACTTGGCTGAGGAGTTTACCGAGGCCTGCTTTAATCGTAAGTTTACTTCTCTTCAGGTCTTCCATCCTGCTCATTTGCACCCCGTTTCACTAGCTTTCTTGTCGGCCCTCCTTAGGGACATTCGGTCCGAACGGGCGAAGATAACAGAGAAAGATAATCTCCGTCTCCTGTTTGTCACCAAATGGATTCTGGAGTTCTTCTTGTCAATGCGCGCTAAAGAGAAAGCTCAAGGTGGCGAAGGTCGTTGGAAATTTGGTTTGATTGCAGAAGTTACAGACAGGGCGTGGATCGTCTGGGTTCTGAAGCGTATGAGGGAGGCCGTCGAGGAAAAAGTAAGTACGCGATCGCAGTTCTTTGCCAGTATCTCATGCACGCTGGCCGTGCTTCTCAGCCCAAACCTTGGACCGAACTGCAAACAGGAATAGAGTGTCTCACTCAGCTATTGCTTCTCATCGACACGATGTTGTCCGCAGACATTACTGATCCTAACTTGAAAGAGGCCGCGGACATTCTTCAGCAGCAGCTCATCTACAATGGGGAAGTATTAGATATTGCCTTTGAAAGTCTGCGATCATATAAGCCAGGAACACAGTCACTCGTGTACTTGGATTCAAGCATTTATCTTTCCTATGCGTTGTTGAAGATGCTAGAGAAATGGAGTAAATCCAAGGGCGGTGATATGTACGTACGCAAGAGGAAGGCGAAGAAGCGCAAGAGTACCAAAGGTCAGTTTCTTCATCACCGGGTTTGATCTGCGTTCATGTATTAGGCATGGGTGAGGACGATGGCATTCCCGATGTCGAAGATGAACCTGCAGAAGAAGAGGAAGTCGTTCATGAGACTGTGTTTACTTTCGAAGTCTTTGAAACGGTCGGTGCTTGCCCCCACTCTCTATCTGATTATTCACAACACCAAACATGTCCAGAAATTTGCACATGCTGATATTACACATACTCTGCTGACATATCTGGCACGTTACAAGGACTTTTCGTCTCCGGAAAACATGCGCCGTGTAGTAAGCTTGATGCACCGGCAGGCTGTCAGGGCCAAAGCAGAGGGTCTTTTTTTCAAGGTTTTTCGAACCCCTTGTGACATGTGGCGTCAAATGTTGAGCTCAATTGATTGTTCTATCCCTTGATTACGTAGGTGTCCACTTTGAATCTCTTCAAAATGATCTTGGCCGATCAAAGGTCGTTTCCACGAGACCAACCTTACAAGGACCTCGTTAACCTAATCACATTCATCTTGCGCCAGTTTTTTAAGGCTCTCGCCGAAGAACCATTCTTGGCCGTCGAGGTCCGTCCATTGTTTTCATAGTATAATCCTTCCTTCGATTCTCTCATAAAATGTAAAATATCTAGGCATTCTTTCCGAAAAACCGCGGACATTGGAAGCAGTTCTCCAGTTGGGAACCTGAAAAACCTGGGAAGGAGAGAAATACTATTGAAAATACGAAATTCCCACCTGAAGTCGAAGTCAAGAAGGGCTATTCTTGGAGTGATCAATTAGGAATAACCATTGCCTCACTTGTTGAGGCTGGCGAAACTGAGCTTGTACACTGGACAAAAGATGTATGTATTGGGATAAACTACTTCCATGTCGGCCTTTGACACTTGCCCATAGATCTTGACTGTGGTTATCGCTCAACGTCAGCGAGTTATTGACGAGACGGACCTGCAGGACGAAATTCTATCAGACGATAATGATGATCCAGATTCAGAAGCCGCAAAGGCACTGAGATTGAAGGGGCCTTCAAATGAGGCGATGGCCAAAATCACTGACTATCGTAAGCACTGAACGTTAGACCCGTGATTCTTCGTTAACAGATGTTTTAGTTGTTCCCTACCTCAGTGATGAACAAGCCAATGCAGCGACGAGACACCCTCATTTGAAACTTCTATTCCGTCTATGCAAATTTCAGACTTTAGAAAACGGTAAGTATTCACGCCCTTCGGTTTGATGGTCGTCTCAGTTTGTGCCTATGACTAGAAACTGATGAGCTAGAGTGGTATGTACCGGCGGGTGTCGTTCCGGCAGACCTTCGTAGCACTCTCATAGTCATCGACCAATTCTTGAAAACTCCTATCGATTTGGAGGGAAAGAAGGCTTCGGACCTCGTTGGGAAGAAGCGGCGACGACGACGAAGGAGATCGCCTTCACCAGAATCAGACAGTGATGGCGTCCTCGATGATGATGGACCGAGAAGAAAGAAGAAAGAGAAGAAGCAGAAAGAGAAACAACAATACAAATCGGCGCAGTTCATCGAGGATAGTGACGAAGAATACGGCGATATCGAGGCTTTCCTTGAAAAGGAAAAGGTTATGAGAGAAAAGGCGCAACGAGCAGCGGAAGCTTCGGGTGTCCAAATAAGTAATATGAAGGCACAAGGAACAAAGAAAAGGCGCCGGAAAATAGGGAACGACTCACGAAATAAGAGACACAAACCTGATGATATCGCGAATGTCGCTGGATATGAGAGTCTCGACAGGGGTACGGGGGAAGAAGATGATGGTAACGCAAGCATCGCTGAAGAACCTAGTGACCCGTCTCCTTCACCCCTTCGACCTAAACCACGGCCACTGGGCAAACGTTCCCTCTCATCTCCTGCGGAAACCCCTACAGCCCAGTATTTCTCTGATACTTCTGAGACTAACGAACCTCCACCGGCTACTACGATGATTGGGACAGCACTCAAACGCAGTAGAGTTGTTATTTCGGATGATGATGATTGACCTATTATATTCCTGCTCTTCCTACCATCTACTCTGGCTGTATTCGTGCAATCTTCACTCTTATGTGTCTTACTTCTCCGATGTGCGTCCCGAATTCCTGCGATTTGTCAGAATGATTAAGCTTTGCGTGCTGTTCATCAATAGGTGGTCTCCGTGCCGGCCGCCTGAAAGGTGATTGATAGTAATTAGTTTTGTATAGTCTTAACAGGTATTGTGTTTGTCACGAGATAAGCACTCGTTTGAACCACAGATGCAGTACCCACCTCGTGAACAACGCCGCTGTGCCTCCTCTGAATGTCTCTTGAATCAGGCAGTACCAAGGACAGAGTTTCGTTAAATTGACATGATCACCCGAAGCGCAGGTAAGGCGGTATAACATTTTTTGACAGCTTATTATAAACTAGAAAGCTAAAAGTGCTTGGAAGCAGAGACTAGAACCTTTCGATTTAGAATGCTTGATTAATCGGTTGAAAGCTGAATAATGGCTGCCCGCACGAGACGATTCATTTTGAGAAGTATGTTCTATGTTGTCCCCTCCAATCTGAGAACCTCGGGCCCATGGTAATGAGGTTTAACATTATCCCGCTGGGACTTTGGTTTTAGCCAAACGCAAAATAATATTCCTGACAACGGACCTTAGCGCCACCACAGCCTATCCCCAGGTTGACAAATCGCAGATCTTTTGACAAGTCACATATACTCGTGGAGGTCAAGGAGGCTCTTGTATCTTGGAAGCAAATCGGCGAGGGATCGATGTCTTAATCTACAAGACCATTTTATGTCGCCTTGTAACACGCATATTTTGAGCCGTGATGCTCGGCAATGTTTGAGAGGTAAGTATCTGTCCACCTGGAAGCATGTGGGACTTGTCGATAAATTTAGGCATTAAATTATCAGAAGAGAAAGCATTATGAACAACAGTGGATGCAGACACGTAGTCTTGCTTAGAATCAACACAACACAATTAGATAGTCATAACCACATATGTGCCCCACTTCTTGGCTATTGGGTGTACACTATGGAATGCAGGAATTCTGATGAGAGGGAGCATGGCCTTGAAATGGTGGGTCCTTAATTCCACACGGAGGTAGCACTGAAAGACGGATTAAAGTTCGACCAGCCGGCCAGTGATATGAGTCCAAATAGTCTCTGTGTGCTTCATTAGTACCTCTCTGGAAAAGGCATCGATGCATTGTAGGCTATTCCCTCTCACAGTGGTAGAGGGCATTTTTTGAATTGCTTTGATGAACCTTAAAGTGTCCGGATTACGCAATACATGTTGATCCCTTGGTTCTTGGGAGTCTTAAGTGACATTTGCGTAGGATATGCTGATGAATGAATGACAGAGTTGTGCGACGCAGGGTTAAGACGCCACTAAGCCATTTGGATTAGACATGTCTCAAGTCCTTACAAAGTTCGTTCCAGTTTCGCGGAGTTCGGAGCTTGAAATTCATTTCTGTTCAGCGTCCATCAACCTTCCTGGCAATTTGCGAGTGGTTCGTTGATCCCCGATCAATGGAAGTAATTTGTCAACATAAAAATCTCAGCGACGCAACGGCCGTGTTGCCGATGCGGCAAACCAGAAGAAGACCCAAGCTAGGGGAATGGGAAGCACCGAATCATTCCAAAAAAGAGCTGCGCTCGTAGTCTGCTATTCCGAGTCCAGAACACATCAACAAGGTAACATATCGATCGAAGAGGCCTCACCTTGATGTGGATATTGGAATCGGGCCAAATAATTCAGGTCTTAGGGTCACCCGGTTTAAAGCTTTACACCTGATCGAGGAAACAATCGGGGGCACAACACAACAAACACAGATTTCGGGAAGTAAAGTTCAAACCTAAATGTTCGGGAGCCTCGCTAGTCAATGATATAAGTCAGGCGAGTCATTTCCATCTACATACCCATAACCTGTCTTGGTCTTTCCTCCCCCATCGTTACGTTATCCGGAATGTCGTCTATAACTGGCCATGCGGTGCAGATAGAACGCCCGGAACGTAGCCGTAATGCAAAAGCCCAGGCCAGGCATCGCGCAAAGCGAAAGGCTTACATCGAACAAGTACAGTCCACTTGCTCTCAGGAGTGGGATAATGTTGAACCAACGTTTGACTTCAGCTCGAACAAACCGTGACTAAACTCCAAATGTCTCTGGGTCTTACCCACGAAGATGTTGCAGTCCTTCCACCACCTCTCATCCGGATCCGAGAGTTGGAGCAAGAAAACTCGAGATTAGTCAAGGAGAACGAGGACTTCCGTCGAATGCTTGCCGAGCTTGGTCGTTCCCCAGAAGCACTACGTCGCAATTCCATGTCCACTTATCCGGACGCCTCTCGTATCCACGATCGTACCGGCGAATACAAGAGAAAAAAATACAGTGGTAATTCCGAAGGTGGATATATGGTGAGGATCTAGAATGGCCTCGGATTATGTTACATGAATCCTTGACTTTTGAACCTGTAGAGCCCAAGCGACACACCACCAGAAATGCACGATTCCATCCGTCCACCCCCTCTTACAATTCCTCAGTCAATGACCCACCCTTATCAGTATCCGTCCTCGAGTCAGCATGTAATTTCAGGCCCGTCTTCGCTCTTCAATCTCCATGCGACTTCGACATTTCAGATGCCTAATACGCCATCAGGTTCGAGCGCCACATCTAGCCCCCCGTTCTCGGCAAGTGTCATTTCATATACGTGACGCTGCAGCACAGCAGCGCCCGCCCTTTGAAGAGTTTGAATCATAGTAACCTCCCCTACTTTCAGCCTGCTCAGATGCAAGAACCTCTCCACTCGCCTGTTGAACATCGACCTTCTCCAATGACAGGAACACAACATCTGTCGAGTTACTCTTCTCGCACAGGTCACTACGCTGCAGTGAAGGTCGAAGATGACAACTACATCGTAAGTCCTTCCTGCGTCATAAATCGGCTCCAACCTCATGCCCTGGTCATAGACTCATCCAGGGCATTATTCGCTTCCCCCTCCGACAGAAACTTACTCACATAGTAGCAGTACTAGTAACTCACATAATAGTAGTATGGATGGACAGTGGCACAGCTATTCCTCGGAACGTGGCCATCTCCATAGGTAGTCCTCCAGTCACCCTACTTACTTCCAACCATTGCTTAGATTATACCCTTTCTCCATTGACCTTATGCAAGATGTCAAACTAAGTAGAAACTTTTCGACTCCATGCTATTGGTAATAATACAATTGCTACCGCATTACAGCCTTGTCCCGGAAATACATGCAGGGGTGAGAGACAGGTACCGGTCGAAGACCGGAAGCGATCTATTATGCAGATCAAGTTCGTCATTCGGCATGTGAGCTCTGTAAGAGCATATGCTCCAGATGATACCCGAAAATAATTACTGACAATAAGTGACCGGTTGCCAGTTTTGGGGGAGGGCAATGACCATCCATGGTGGCCATGCCACGCGACATGCGATTGTTTCTGTTAGTGTTGGCATTGGCCATGGGCCATTGCTAGTCATACATTGTTTTCAAAAAAGATATAATAAATCGACCAAGTTGCTGCAAAGCTCAAGTCCACTGTTCAGAAACCATTGATCATATACCAGACAAGGAAATGAAGGACACTGGAAATTCACCCAAAATTCGACTTGAAACACTGATCCAAAATTCTAAGGTCGCGCTGATAGGAGATACTCTGGACTTTCAAAGTAATTTTTTTCTGCGCTTGCGATGCGACGGATTCCGATTAATCGGCACCTTTCAGCTCTCGGATTCTACGACCTGCATGGGTCGACACTGAATCCAGGAAGTATAATTGACTCAATCAATGCAGATGGGGTGTACTACCATGTGTGGGCAGCAGTAAAACACACTCTCGATGAATGGTGCGTCTATATACTACCACCTGATCGAAAGGTTTGATTCCGAGCTTTTATTCAGCGATAGCCGCGGTATACCCAAGGGTAGCTTGCTCGAAGCTTCCATGGAGCGTTTTGTAAGTCAATTCCATCTATTTCATGGCTTAGGAAATCCAGATATCAACATACTATTCGCAAACTATTGGAGTAGTTATTTGAATTAGCAGACGTTATACTTCCCCGAATTGATGGACCCCACTTTACCTTCGTAGATCCCCGCAAACATGACGATATGATTCTGATGATTTGGAATGCCCGGCGCCTCGTTTCTCTCTTCGAAGAAAAAAGTGTACCTAAAAGCAAAATAATCATGAGCGTGAGCTGATCCCTCTCCTGTCCAGCCCCATCCCTCATATCCATAATGCGAATTCCTGCGACATTGAGTGGAATGGAAGCCGCTCAAGTGCTCGAAAAGGAGCATGGAATTCACACGAACCTCTACTTGGTATCCGGTCTTCTCCATGCAGCGGCTTGTGCAGAAGCGACAGCCACAGCAATCACCGTCCCAGTCGGTCGTGTAAGTGACATATCTCAGGAACATGCTCTTAATTCCCGTGATGACCGTTCAAACAGCTGTTTGACTGGTATGAAAGGAGACGAAGAACAAAATTTAAAGACCTATCAGCCCACCCCGGTACAGAAGCAATTCAGGCTTTGATTCAATACTTCAAACTTCATGGAATCAAGACGAAAGTCATTGGGTCTGAATTTCGCTCGGTAAGTTGACAAAGAGCTTCCATTTCCCCTTTGTTTGAGCTTGGCTGAGATACTTGATCTGTAATCAAGCTGTCCGAGATAGTCCCGCTGACCGGTCTTGACGCCATCTGCATATCGAAAGATCAAGCCGACGGCTTGAAAGGGTGTCAAATTGGTATATCCACGTCGTCAACTAGTCCATCACCCGTTGCCCTGCTGAGAGCCCGTCAAGCACTATATCCAACGGAGCTCCTGTCAGCGCACTCAGGGTTCCTGGACGCGATGTCCACAGAGACGCGGACCATGATCACAACAGTCCTTCATGACTCCTTAAGCGAGTTGAAGTACCACATGGACGAGCTGGAGGCCTTGATCGCACTAGAGCTTGCCGAACAATATAATTCAAGGACTCTGGACTTGAAGTCCCTTTATCGAACTTGGAATGGACAACCGGGAAGGCAGAAAGGGTGAGGTTCCTCCACCTGCGGACCAGGAGACCAAAAAAGTGTTTCATCCCAAAAGGAGTTTAGAGAACGCCCTCAGGCTTGAGGAGACGCAATGGACAGCGACTGACGTTCATGACATAGATGATGTATTCTAGGTTTAGCCACAATGTATTTTTAGCTGATAGCTATATCTTCCAGCGACGCCTCCTTGCACGACAATAGAATATTCATCAGACCTTTCCGAGGGACATGTGGTCTAGTAATTAACACGCCTCATGTCATACTGTGGGAAGACACAGCACATCTCATCCATCAGGCATTCTCGCCGGTGGGATAAAATCATATTATCAGTACAGCGAAGCCTGAGAAAACGGCACCACACCAGCTGAAGCTACCTGGGCCCATGATTATCCGTACAGGTCATCTTAGACCGATTTAAACAGGGAAGGTAAGGACAGCACCCTGAAATTTCTGGCCACAGGCTATTTTCGAAGTGACAAGATAGCGCAGGCCCAATGTTCCAGACCAATGTTCCAGACCAAATTAAATTCGGATCGTTGTGGAGCACTCGAGCCGTGTAACAGGTCCCGTTAGCTGTGTGCTGAAGGTAGATGAATACTTGGTTCAAAAGATTCAAGAGATCTGTTGTCCGAGATTTTTTCAAGGACTACAAGCACCTCATCCGGTTCCCGCTAACCGATTCAGGTGAACAGAGACCGCGAGATTGGCACCAAGGGCAGTCTGGGAGACTGTCAATCTCTTCATCTGACGCGTCTTATTGGCGCTTGGCCCGGAATACAAACTCTCCACCAGGCATGAGAAAGCATCTGTCACGAGCAGTTATCTGCCTGTTCAGCTTGACGCGAGACATTTCGCAAGTCCTGACTGC
>JAGGAT010000347.1:0-36301 GCA_017657195.1 Termitomyces sp. T70a
ACAAGAATAGTAAGTGAGTAAATACCTGGCAGAGGGGAATCCAAAGAGAACAAGTCTAAGGATCCCTCTGCCAGAGTCCAAGAAAATAAACATAGGTCACGTGTCCGGTGGCTGTGCTAGCTCCGGACTAAACTCCGGACTAAGAGTAAGTAATTAATGGAATAATGTAAGTATGGGGACACCAGGGAGAATAGATATGACAGAGGAAAAGGAGAGAGAAGGGGAGTCCCCTAACAGAAGGGCAGCAGAGGAGGATTTTTAGAAAGGCAATGGGTGAACAGTACACGCCTGTTGCCCAGTGCAAATCAGTTTGCTTGTCTGTCAGTAGATGCTATTAATATAGTTTCTGCTGACACCTCTGCACCTGCCATTGTAAGCACCCCCTTTGACATACTCCCTCCTTCCAAGATAACTCCTCTTGGTTCTACCGCTTCTTTTTCACCATGTTCTCAGCTTCTAGCCTGAAAGCATTGCGTTTTCTAGCACTACATAGTAGCCTCAACTCCCTCTACAAACTTGCTCTGACTAGAGATTGAAATGGAGACCACAGACACCCAACAGGTTCAGAGTGTCACTGCCCTTCTCAACTTTGGAGCAATGGGGCTCTTCATAGATTCCAACTACATAGAGTGCCACTGACTTACTACTAAATCCCTCCTATCTCTGATCCTAATGTACAATGTCAACAGCACTCTGAACAAAGCTGGCTCCATCCATGCTGTGGTGGACCTGGTCCTCCACTACAAGTCCCATGCCAAGTGGGCTACCTTTGTGGTCATCAGCCTAAGAAAGCAGGACATGATTCTTAGCTTCCCCTAGCTCTGGAAGCACAACCCAGAGATTGACTGGGCTAATGAGAAGGTGAGCATTGGTATCACTTGCATAGAAGAATTGAGGGAGGAGCAGCACACCACTAAGCAGGAATGCACAGCCATCAGAATGTGCTGGATAGAATACCTCTTCTTTGCAGACCTGGATCTCCTGGATCCCCCACTCTTGGCATTCCTTTATAGAGAGGCCCTCTATAAGGACAACAGACACAGTGGAAAGTATTCTAAGCAGAAAGACAACTGCAAAGGAGAGTTCTGACTTTCCTGAGACTTGGAGCAGCCAGATGATACCATTGAAATAGGAGACCAGATCTATACCACTGCCTTACAGATGCCACCAGCCCCTGAAGAGATTCTGGCTGGCCAGACCATGTCCCAACAACTGGCCCAGGCTGTTGCTGTGAATGCCCCCCTATAGGCCTTTTGAAATGCAGTCTTAGACCACCTACACAACTTTGAAGACATTTTTTCCAAGACCTCATTCAACTTGCTCCTGGAGCGCAAGCAGTGGGACCATGCTATTGAGCTGATGCCTGATGCCACTCTCACTAGCTGCAAGGTCTATCTGCTCACTCCAAAGGAGCAGAATGAGCTAAACATGTTTCTCTGGGAGAATCCTGAGTCCAGGCATACCTGCCCCTCCAAGTCTCTGATGGCCTTGCCCATGTTCTTCATCAAAAAGAAGGATGGTTCTCTTCAATTGGTCTAAGACTATTGTGTGCTCAATGTAATGACTATCAAGAGCTGCTACCCCCTCCCCCTCATCTCTGAGCTTATCAACAATCTCTGGAGTGCACACTATTTTATGAGGTTGGATGTCCAATAGAGCTACAACAATGTGTACATCTAGGAAAGGAATGAGTGGAAAGAAGTGTTTTGGACCAACTGCAGACTGTTTGAGCCACTCATTATGTTTTTCAGCCTCACTAACAGTCCAGCCACCTTCCAAATAATAATAAATGACATTTTTGGAGATCTAATCGCAAAAGACGTAGTGTGCATGTACCTCAATGATATCCTCATTTACACTCAAACTCTAGAGAAACGTCATCACATCACCTGGATTGTCCTTAATTATCTACACCAGCACTAGCTCTATCTCAAGCCAGAGAAGTGTGAGTTTGAATAGACCCACATTGAGCACTTTGGGCTGATCATCTTGCATGGAATTGTGGAGATGGACCTGGTGAAAATAGCAGGTATCACCCAGTGGCCAGAGCTCCAGAACAAGAAGGAAGTACAGGCCTTCTTGGGGTTCATTAACTTTTACTGGCAGTTCATTCAGAACTTCTCACACCACACATGCCCTCTGTTTGACCTCACTGGAAAGGACATGGCCTAGAAGTGGAGAAGCGCAGAATGAGAGACTTTCAATGCCCTTAAGTCCATTGTTACCTCCAAGCCAGTCCTTATCTTCTCAGACAATAACTACCCCTTCTGCCTTGAAGCTGACAGCTCTGATTTTGCAATGGATGCAGTTCTGTCCCAAGGACAGCAAGTGGCACCTGGTCACTTTCTACTCCAAGAGTTTCAATGCTGTAGAGCACAATTACAAGATTCAAGATAAGGAGATGTTGGCAATCATCTGGTTCTTTGATGCACTGTCACAATGCATGGATCATGGCTCTAAGTCCAGAGACAATGAAAACATTGTGCTCCTTTGCTCAGAGCTGTTTGCTATCCAGATCATGGAGGGCATGCCCATGCAGGAAGACAAGGTCAGCATACTTTGGGACATTATTTTATTTTTTTTTATATCCATTAATGTGGCTGGAGCACTTGGTGCTCATGTTGCATGGTACATCTGACAGGTATCTATCCTATGAAGGCAACTGAAGTCTACACCCCCCTGCTATGCAGAGAATGAGTGAGCCAATGTTTCCAAACATTGTTCTAGACAGTTTCTTCCTGATAAATCCTGAGTAAGTGTTGTTCTGCTGATGACTACTAGTGAAGGCTCAATGTGAGCAGGTGGTAAGGATGAGCAAGCTAGGCTACAGTCTCTACCAAGCTAGATAGGATAGTTAGTAGGAAATAATGCCAAGTGCTGTTATTAGAAATTAATATAAGTAGGACTGTTTTTGTGTTTTTCTATTTTTGGGTTTGAATAAGTTACATTTGCAAAGTCCTTCACAAACCCCAACCAACTCCAATGTCACAACTCCACAAATCTGTTCAACAATCTTGCCCAGACTGACACTGGTGTCACAGCCAGCCCATTGTAACATACTATCTGATAATCATAAATTTCAACCACTCTTTTTGGTCCTCCAATCTGTGATAAAGTGATGCTGCCCTCTACACCACTGTTCTCCATAGTTTCCATCTAGATATCAGAAAGGAGAGTTACTGGAAGGCCTGCATCCAGAAGCAGTAGTAAGATTAGATGTTGGATAAGATGATGCTAGACAAGAAGGCAAGATGAAGTAATGTTTTGAAAGGTCTAGGCAAGCATAGATGCATGGTAAGAGATGGAGTGTCTAAAGTGTTGGCTCCAACAGGGCTTGAACTAGTGAGTATGTGACAGTAATGTGTCATTGTATGTAACCAGAGTGTTGGTAACCACTATACCACCACTGCCTCTTGGAACATTCAGCAGGGCAATCAGGAAGGGATCCACAAGGACTCTGTAGCTAGAGCAGCATTAGCTCTCTGTTCTGGATGGACCACAGAAGCTAAGTCTGTACATGCAGAGGAATGGGGCCTGCAGGATGGCCTCCTCACCTTCCATGGCTGTATCTACATTCCTAATGATCCAGAGCTTTAGAGGCACATTGTCAAGCAGCATCACAATTCTTGAATTGCCAGACATTCCAGCCACTGAAAGATGCTAAAGCTAGTGTCCCACAACTACTGGTGGCCCCAGATCTTGCAATACATTGGCTCCTACACCAGCACCTGCAACTTGTGTCTCCAGACCAAGCCCCAACATCACCTCCTGGTCAGACAGCTACACCCCCTCCCAGTACCCAAGGCATGTTGGAGTGTAGCCTCTGTGGACTTCATCATGGAACTACTGGGCTCCCATGGCTACAATGTGATTATGGTCATTGTGGACCTGTGCAGCAAGTGGGTCCACTTCATTCCAACCCACACTATCTGCTCTGCTATGGGTGCAGCTAACCTCTACTGGAAGAACATGTGGAAGCTCCATGCCCTCTTCAATGCCTATGTCTCTAACTGAGGCCTGCAGTTCATAGTGGAGTTCACAAGAGAGCTCTACTGCCTCCTCCATATCAAGCTTCACACCTCCACCACATACCACCCACAGTTCAATGGCCAGACAGAACAGATCAACCAGGAACTGGAACAATACCTTCACCTGTTTTGCAACAAGCAGCAGGACAACTGGGATGAGCTCCTCCCAGAGGCAGAGTTCTAGTACAACAATCATGTTCACTCTGCTACCAAGGTCTCTCTGTTCCTCTCAGATACCAGATGCCATTCTTAGATGGGATTTGAGCTTCTGGGACATTGATCAGAGAACAAGTCCATCAACAAGTTTGTGGATTGAATGTGCAAAGCTTAGGAGGAGGCCAAGGCAGCCCTAACCAAGACAAAGAATGACATGGCTTGATACTATGACTATGGATGACTCCCAGCTCCCATGTACAAACCCAGAGACTGCATATACTTAGATGGCTCCAACATTGCCACCACTTGACTATCCAAGAAGCTGGACCCATTACTTCATCAGATCATGTGACACTCCACTTATTTTCAGGCTCCTGGCTCAGGGGAATCTTAGACTTGTTCTCTTTGGATTCTCCTCTGCCAGGTGATTGACTAGTGATATTCCTGTTGTAATTACTTTCTAATATACTTTGGATTCCCCTCTGCCAGTTGTGTGATTAGCCACAACCTCCAGAGGTCGCCCTTACAATTACCAACTATGTGACTCTGCTTATACTGTGAGCCTAATGAACTCTCTATCAACATTTTCATCTATCTTACTGCTAATGCACTCACTTCTTCTAGCTTCAAACTGTTGCCCTGTCTCATATTTCAAGCTAGAGTGGGTTGGTACCTCAGTTGATTGCAATGATTCGATGCTGCCTTGGTTGACACTTGAGCTGTACAGCATATTTCACAATCACAGACCATTGTTTTGGCACCTGCCATAGTAAAAGGCATGATGAATGGAGAGAGTAGAAGGAGATAGTATGGATAACAAAGATAACAGATAGACTCAAATATAGGACAAGTTGAGCACACCATTTCTAAATTTCCTCACACAACTCAATGATCCAAATTTAGATTGTTATCTCAACATTTTTCTGACTTGCCAGATTGAACCTATCAGTGCATATAATGGTAGCTCAAGGTGTAGCTTATTCCCTCTTTTTTATACCTAAAAGTTGACCAAGTCACGAGAGAAGTCCAGAAAAAATGCTCCTTGGTTCTAATGACAAATTCGTGACATCACTATGTATGGGATCTTTGATATGAACTATGGATAAAAACGACAAAATGTAGGCGCAACGTTCGAGGTGCAACTCAAGGGAGGACTTTTGACAGCACCATAATGCAGAGACATCTCGAGGGTCAGGATTTTGATAAGGTCCCATTGTTTACTTAGGAGCAAGCCCATTCTGCGCAAGTTGATTTGCAGTTCCCACAGCTAACATCACGTCAGTGTATGTAGAGAATACATGGAAGGCAAGGCTCACGGATATTAGTGAGAACACCTTTAACAGACAGATTCTTGAGGTTGGCGCGCATGACGGCCGGGGTGACTCTTCCCCTCGAAGAAATGAGAGAGGCGACCAGACCTGAGATGCAAGGGGCAGCCTATGTTTCTTTAGTTCTGACAGACATTACGATGTATCTTCTCTCTGATGCGTACCATGGAAGTTCCGGAAAGCGTAGCATAGGCCTAAATGTCAGAAATCTCAGCCGGGTTTTCAAGCTTGAATGCAGCTCTTTTCCTCACCGTAGGTCCAGTGTACCATGCGCTGAGGATCTTCTCACCTGGAGCAAAGAGTGCAACAATCGATCCGTAGTTGGAAAACGAGGCACGGGCATCGGCAATATTGCTTGCGCCAACAGCAACGGCACCAGGAGCACGAGCAGGTGATTGAGTGCTTGCATCCGTATTCTTGTTTCCAGCAGAGACCTGAACGCTGTCCAGCTGGGAGCATCTACAACGGACTATTACTTACAACGGCATGTACCCCTATCGATGTAAGCTGTGAACCATGCAATGAGAATACATAGTTTGGCAGGGAAAAAAAGAGGTATACAGAAGTAACGGCACTATCAAGTGCGGTAGAGGGACCTAAGCCCAGAGACATTGACGCGATAGATGGACGACCAGATGCTCGAGCCTGGTTATATACCCAATTGACTCCGGATATACTTCCGATATAGGTCAGAGGCACATATGATTGAGCCGAAAATCCTCACATATCAGAAACAGGACCACGGCTATTGATAAACAACTTTGAGTATATCGTATCCAAAAGGAAGCCTATGATCATACCCGTCATCGCCAATAACTTTCACGGCAATGATTCTAGCCGCCCTTGCAACTCCAATGGTACGGCCTGCCGCCGTACCACTGTAGATACCAAATGTCAGGGGCAGAATATAAAGTCTGGCAAACAAATTACTGACGCGCAGTGGGTTCCATGACCATTTCTGTCCAGTGATGCGTGCCCACCAAATGTCGCGCCCCATCGTGCACGCCCACCAAACTCGTTCTACAGGCGGCATTGTCAAAATGTAGATAAAGACCAAGGCCATACTCCGAGACTTACATGCTGGATATAAACACCTTGAAAGTTTTCGGTTAATAAACCGGTTTTTGGCAAATAGATTCTTACCAGTGTCTGGAATTGGATTTAGCTCATGACGTAATCCAGTTAAAGTAGATTGCAGCTCACCAATGACATAGATATCAACACCAAGACCAGCATTTGTATCATAAACAAATCGGAAATTGCGATTCCTAATGATCTCTTAGGGTACATGCACTATGCAGTTTATTTTTGTGACATACGAAGGGTTCTGGTTGGCGAGTTTCTTGACAGAACTGAGTCGAGCAAGTCCCCAGGGTGCATCAGTCCTACGTAGCCATACGTTATCAGATACCTCCAGCTGAGTGATAAACGAAATCAGACTGTGTGGTGATCATTGACACTTGTGCAACTCCATCCTCAGCAATTAAATCAACGTCATGATGTGCACGCAGTGCATTGATCTCATCTTCAGTGAACTTGCCTTGAATCCAGCTACAGTCAAGACGTGATCATATAAATAATAGAATGTGAGCTTACCTGCAAACCCATTGATGACGGTCCAGTTGTGAGTCGTGATGATGTTTGTGGAATCAAAAAAAAGTGACTGGTCGACGCCAGGCTTAAGTCTGACGATGTGTCTTCCTGAAGTCTCTCCATCGGCCTTCTCCACTGGAATCATATATCCCGGTGCAGAAATCACTGGTGAGAAGAATGCAGCAGCGACCACTAGATTGTACAAGCGCATCTGGAAAAGCTCAATCGTTGATAGTAGGAGTGACTGGGGATGTGGAGCGGTTGGTCCACCCTTTTATATATTGATACTGAATGGGCATGCTTGATTCGGACGTGTGGCCTGTGGAAACAGTATTGAAATATTGGGAAAGTGCTTCTTCAATGTTTCCCTGTCAATTTGCACTGCATCGTTCATCATAATACGAGACCAAGGACCACAAGTGAGTGACTTACATAACACAGCCCCTTCACTATTGATCCAGGATATCTACGCAGTCTGAAAGGCGGGTTGTTCACCTTCTAATGATTTATTTTTCTCGTTATTTTTTGGTTTGCAATGAGGGCGATGAAAAACAACGATAGAAAAAATCATCCATGGACGTGATAACCAGGCTGCATGAGAGAAGATAGCAACATATCTCCGTGTCAGGACGCCAGAGTGAGAACCTTTAGCGTTAAGTTAGGCAACACCATTTCATCATCATTCATGAAGCTTAAAGAAAGTCAATCTTGCTTCAGATCTCGAATCTGGTCACCATCCATTTTGAATAGACTGCATTCTATTTGTGTTGACGTCTAATACATTTGCGCGATTCGGTGTTCACCGCTGTTCGGCGGGAACCTGTACGCCCCCGTTCATGTGAACGAGAATGCCTCTTGATCTTCTCCAACAAGAGGCAAGGAACGGAACGAGCAGTCAAGAACTCTGCAAAGGCATCAGATTCTGTCGTTTCATTCCCGTGAGGAGGTCTTGCGTACTATGTAGAGACCAATAATGTATGAAAAAGGACATGCCAACTGTGTCAAAATCAAACGAAGTCCACGAGGTTTCACTGTTCGGCACTTGTGATGAGCCAGGCTCAACTTCAGCCGAAGTGCTTTGTGTTTTTAATTACCGTCGTATCGGGTTGTCGTATGTATCTGCAACGCCTCCTTTGCCACAAGATCAAAGTTGCCTTTCATATTCTTCCATCCATTCTCGTCATGTCACCAGTTACAGTAAATTTTTTCTAGTTCGGAAGAGTTTGGGGGGAGTGAGACCGATTCTCAATTCCTGACTCGGGATACAGGCACCTATAAACTCCTCCTTCAATCTTGAATTGAACGACAGATGCGTCAGGAACGGGATGACGTGGCATACAGGCGATCGCGGACGGGTTCGAAGAAGTGATTTTTGTCCTGTATCAAGTGCTGAGTTGTAAACAAACACACATTAAGGATTAAAAATGACAAGGATTGTACTTTTATCTAAATGCAGAACGACGGACTGCTCGGCGGGGTTAAAGAGTTACAAGAGGGCGGAAATATGTAGTGGGCGCACGAAGATTGAGTAAAGTCCTGAGCTACGCAACGCAGCAGAGTTGAGATCTTTTGTCTATCGTGAAGGAGTAACGACTCATACACCCACAATCCGTTGCACATAACAGAAGCCCGCCTCGCAGTGTATGAGGATAGGTTTATGTTATGTCAATGGCTTATCGGTCACCGAAATGCACTGCAGAAGAGGAATCATGCTGAGACGTTTGGCATCACATCAAAGCAGACATTCAACCAGATGATGCTAGACTGGGACACAGTAGTCAATCATTAATCTCGCTCCGAAGTCACGACAGACACCAAAGAAAAAAACGCAAGGATTCATGAGTCCTATCTTATCCCTCAGAATCTAGAAAGTAAAGACGGCAATACCCCGTACAATCTACCAGAAAAGTGTGAATATTCCTGCCGGCACCCAAATGTGGTATGAATGAATAAGACGAGTAGAAAGCAGGCCTGCGAGGGACAAAGAACCGAGGGTAGAGGGGTAGCGAGGAACATTGAGGAAGTGAGAGGAAACTCGAAGACAGTGCGTAACGCGACAAATGGGGCGATTGCTTCCGATCGGGGCCACAGGCCCTTGCAGCTACACCACTCGTACCTTGCAGTCATCCGTCGATCACAGGGCCGTGGAACTACAAAGGAATTTGGGCTCAGCATGCCAGGATATCTGACCTATCATTCATTTGGAGCTCTTCTGTTACACATGTCGCTGCCTATTTGAAATAGTTGAGCCGCGACTAGTCAGAAAGAAGGCGACCCTACGTCAACCAAGAATAGCATATGAGAAAGAAAAAAGAAGGAGGGTGAAATAGCAGGCAACAATCGCGACAATGAGAAGAACCATGACGTCACGAAGGGTGTGGGTTCAAGGAACGACAGGAAATATATTTCCAGGAGATATATAGACACGGCATGGAGGTAACGACTGAGAGGAAAATTGATAAACAAGGACCTATATGAGAGAAGTCAGCATATGGCTAAGCACAACTGACAAGATATAGCTCAGAGACTTGAATGGTTCCTGACGGAATCGAGCCCATCGTGCAAGCACGTCACAAAAGGTATGCAGAAAAAGAGTACATCATAAGAGAGAATACAGAAGAAGACTTACAAGGAGCAACAATATTGAACCAAACAGGACTACTAACTGAGAGTGAGGAGTCAGCATAGTGTTCGAGCGCATTGGAAAGTGAAAAAAAATGAAATCAGCGCAGAAAATACGTGTTCTTCTCATGGCTGCAGAGCTTCGAAGTGAGCTGAGTTGTACGTAGATAACTCATCAAACAAGAAAAGAAAGGAGACCAACACTCACATTTGATCAAGACACTAAAAAAGTTTCCAGTAACGTGAGGAGTTCATGACATCCTGAGGACTCGCCCTAAACTCTGAATCAGCCACTCGTGGAACTATACAGTATCATGATCACGTGTCGAGTGACGCGTCGCGCCTCGCTGATGCTTGCATCGTCAGTGTTCCTATCTATGGATGTTCATGCGCACAGCCATGTCATGAGCACAGCTTCCTGACCATCATAGTTTTCTGTTGAGAAGACTGACTCATGCTGCTGCAACCAGACGTTGTATCAGAGAAACGTCTCCGGGTTCCTGACGGGACCAGAAGATCAATACGCTGAGGTGAAAGTTGCGTGGTGTGATCCATTGAGGAAACAACTGCTTGGGTTTCTATGAAAAAATCTTACCCATCATGAGGAAGAGTAATTCCAAAATAAATGGAAGTATATGGCATATGCTCTGCTGTTTCCATCGTTGCACCAATCAAGCAGCACACCAAACGGTCACGGAATCCCTGCGGTCCGACGGAGCTTTTCCCTTCACGCCGTGTGACATTTCATTCACAGAGACTTTTACTTCTTTCCCTCTGATGGCAATTTCATTTGAGGCTGAGAGTTGTCCCGAAGCGTGGTGCCTTAACTTTCCTTAGAATTCTCATGGCCTCAACATCGACAGTCAAAAGAAAAGAATTTCAAAATGGAGATGCCTCTGCACCACAGAAGAAGCAGCGACTGGACACTCAGGAGCAGGATGCAGAACTCGCACTGCTTCAAAGCCTCGACTTCTCTACCCTGCACAGCACTTCCGCCATTAGCGACCGTTTTGATCACGTAGGGCGCTCCTTGTTACATGACTTCTATCTAGTTGTCAAATCTGGACATGAGGAAACAGTATTTGAGATCTTGGAACTCGAATTTTACTTGCGGAAGGATGGATGCCACGAAGACCCCTTCACACATGGTAGCGAAGAACAGAGAGTTTGTGGGAAATGGTGTGTAGATGATTGAGTTTCTTCATCCGAATGTGATGCATTCAAGGAACAATCAATGCTTTCAGGTATTTTCATCGTGCACCCAGACCCTCCAGAGACTCTACCCGTAGTGTCACCAGTCTGACTACATATCGGGGAGGTTCTCGTAAAGGGATGGATTTGACAATTGGTGACTCTCTTCCAGAGATGCGAAAGGTCAGCAGATACTTCGACGATGCGGAAACTACCGCGGAGTCGAACAGAGAATCCACGCGAGGCGGAGCACTCCTTCGAAGCCTTCGTCGCGTTTCAGATAACAAAGTCATCTCGGGACCCTCTTTGCTAGTTGACGAGGTTCTTCGTCTCAGTAAAGCAGCGGATATACCTGAACTTGTTGAGGAAAAGTGGGCAGGCGATACTTCAGCATTTGGTTCTCGCCCGACTTCGCTTTTTATACGAGCCAGGGCATCGTTTTCGCAGCCAAAACCCATAGTGTATCGTTCACCAAGAATTGGGCTGGACCTTTCTCATACAGGGACGACAGCATCACCGTCTCATCCTCGAGTCCTTTTTCTACCCAGACTATATCGTTACTTCAGCTTCCCCGAACTCCTGACATCTAAAGGTCGTCCTCAAACATTCCTTGGGGTACTTCAGTCCTGCATAGATACAACAAATACTGGTCACGATTTGGAAAGCAAGACTCTTCTCAATGAACTAATGATAATAATGGGATTGAAAGAGAAGACTGCATCTCGGTATCTGGTGTACTACAGAGATGGGGTGAATTCCGGGAAACTGAAGGACTTTGTCGGTGTTCAAGGCAAAGGGGCAAGCTCTTCTCCAGCTACATACCTCCAGATGATGGGGACTCTTGCACAGACCAGGTTAACACGTCAAATTCCATGATTTTCTGGTATATAGGACTAGGTGGAATACCAAATTCACGTCTTCGTTACATAACGGAAGAACGACTGATGGTGTCTGTTTGAGGGGAGTGGCTAGTATGCACCAAGAGGCAGCCTAATCAAGGCAGTCTCCTCCGCTGCCAACATGTCACTCTCCGCTATGTAGAATGCAACGAGACCTGTTATGATACCGAAAACTCCTCCAGCTTTCTGAACCCTGAAAACTATTGAGAAACAACGGAAATTTCTAAAAGCACAAGAGACTAACTTTGGCGCACCCGTAAATTCGGCAATCGCGAGCAAGAGCAGTGTTACAGCCAGAACAGACAGCAGGGTTACAAAGGCCACATTACGGCGTAAAACTGGCGGTCTTCAGGCAACTTCAGTACTTCAATGCATACCAGAGATGAAAACATCGTACATGAACAACAACGTGAGCATGAACCATACGATCAGATACATGCCAAAGGCATTCGCAAACTCCGCGTCTGAAGTGTAAGCGGCCATGATCCCGGAATTTGGAATGAAAATTGTCGCATAAGACATCCAGAACGCGCCGTATAGCGTCAAAACTTCGCCAGAAACTAAGTAGGCATTAAATTTTGAATGATGAGTACTCACCCGTGGCGCCGAAGACGTTTCCTCTAGGGAATTCCCACATGCCTGCCATGAACTGTGTGAGCCCTCCGCCGAAGAGGGCCATCCCCACAACAACATTTGTTGTGTGAATCCCGCGCGTGGTCACATTGTACATTGACAGCAACCATGTTGTGGCCGCAAATGCGAAAACGCCTCTGGAGAGAATCACACGTTCGGTGAACAACGATATCAACAAAAATCTACAAGGCAAACATACGGTGGAACGGGGTTGGCAATTCTGGATGGTTTTCTAACTTTGTAGGCATTGCTTCCAACAATACCGGCATTTCCCTTCTCTTCATCTTGTCTATCAGACATCATCGTTTAATCTGTATTGTGGACAATGAGCTCTGAGAGGCAGTAGAAGCAAGAAAGTTCGATGTGAGGAGCAGTAGGGGCATGAATCTATTAAGAGAATTGCGTAGGAAGAACTTTACAGGTAAGGGAAGGCTCGAGAGTGGTGTGATGGTACACGTGGAACGTGAAGAACATCAAGTCTTCCTGAGTGACATCTCGAGCACACGTCATTCTATGTATCTGTGGCGACACTAAGAAGATACCCACGAATGTACGATAACTTGAACAAAGGCAACCTGCCGTGTCAACCGCAAACCACGCGATCAGCGGCGCCAAGGTCCTGCTGTGTGAGAAAGAGCCAATGTCCACGGGAAATATACACGTAGAGCTCAAAGCCCTACACTTCCATTCGGTTGTGGTTTTCACACGACCTGGAGTTCGAGAAACGAACGAAACTAGTCGTGTTGATCATCACGTAGATCACCGAATTTTAAGTAGAGTCTAGTGATGCAGTAATCCTTTCCCACAGATCCATCTCTGCCATGCCTTCAGACAAAGCATTTCTCAAAGTCGCCATTTCCATCATTACGAGCATATGACTGGCTCGTTACAAACGCGCCAAGGGTACACAAGCCATTCTTATCACCACCGCAGAACTTGAGAGGTTGAAGAGCATCATTGACGAAAATCCTAACATACTCAACCCCTTTGTTTTGTGTACAAGCCAACTTTTCGATGATCATCCGGGCGGAGAACGGCACAAGGTGGGAGGTGATCCAGTCACGTCTTGGATCCGGAGACGTCGGGTTCGGTGCAACGTCCTGCCGGAAAAGACCCATGGCTGAGAAAATGGCAATCATCTGGTTATCGTGGGAGAAGTCGGCATATATAGTGCGATCTAGTGGGAATGTCCCAGGCGAGGTATCGAGGGTGTGGTTGGTTTGGGTGTTGTCGCTGACCGGCTTGCTAGTAAGACGTGCGATCAGCTCATTGATGTAGCCAACACCTTGTACGGGGCCAAGCTCCTGTCCATAACTGTAAGGAGGTGAGAAAGACCATAAGAGAGGGAAGAAAATAATATACCCTGTATTGTAGTACTTGTCGAGATCCCCATAGTACTCAAATTTCTCGAACTCGGCTTGAGAAAACAGGTTGCAGAAGGCGCTCTCACTATTAATAGTCACACTTTCAAAGGCGCACAAAGACATCAAATTGTACACATCCGATATGGTGATATTTGCTCCAGGTGCCTCCTCGTTCAAACGTCGTGCGATAGGAGGGGCGTATGTTTCCAGCCAAGCACCTGTCTGGATATCCGAGTTACCAGCATTGGGACACATGTTATCGTCAAGCGTATTATTAGCCTGAGAAAATTGAGTGAATATATATATTGACTTCTGCGTTCACGTACAGAATCTGATTCAGAAAGGATGACAGAAAGAGAAGGATTGTAGACATGATTACTAGCGCGGGAAAAACCTACGGCATGATTCAAAAGGCGATAACGTTTTTAAAATATCCTAACGTACCTGCTGTCCAGTTGGTAGCTGAGTCAACGACACGTTCCGAGCCAGAAGCTCTCACGAAGGGAAGTTGATTATCACTGACGAGAGATTTGTAACGCTTAAAATGTTCCTTGCCAGCGGCCCAAGATCTGAAATCTAGCTAAGAGAGTGGTAAAACGGGTCAAATGCATAACATACTGAGCTGCACCGAAAGGAACCAAGATGTCAGAACTCAGGGAGTAGGTGTAAGTCTTGAGGAAATAGAGGCTCGAATCGGTGTAGTTTGTAACAGCGGTAAGTTTATCCACAGCCGCCATGATTTTCTCTCCGGCATGAGCGGTAGGATATCTGGCACCATGCCTCTGGAGCTAAAGCCGAGCGTCAAACCTTTTGATACACTTGCGGCAAGTCACACCGACTTACGATGTTAACCTACCCGCATTCTCATCGATGAATGAATGCTACACATCAAAAGAAAGTCATTACATGCCTGAGTTATCCTACAACCGTTTGGAGCACTTTTATACTTATCAGCGGCGAAATACGGCGAGTACATAGCCCAATTGGTCCATAATTTCTTTGGGACGTTGGTGGTTACATCTCCACGCGAAGGAGCCGCAGCACCCGAGATGAGATAGATTCCAAATGTACACAGAACACTCAGGAAGATAAGATTGCCCATGGTTGTTCGACGACAAGTTGCACTCCTGGGAATCACGGTGAACGCCTCTCTGGTCTTGTCATCTTTTATATCTTCGAAATTTTCAACCTCAGAGAGGTCCATGAGCTTTCTAGCTGATACATTCATCACAGCTTCTAGCGGTTACAGAGAGTCTCTGATGAATAGAAGTCAGGCAGAGCGAGTACTCAGACTCGAATACAAATAGTAGAGTCAATACACACGAGGCGAACATGCACGTTCGTCAATGCACATTGCCGAGAAGGCATCTGTTTATTAGTGCGTAGCCCACATGGCTAAATCGACTAAGGAAGTGAAAATGATAGCGGGCGGCTCGTGCGATAGTTAATGGCACGTTCATGAAAAATTTCCGCTGTTTGTCAATAGTCACTCATTCAAATTGTCTCTCGTCGATCAGAGATAAGATCAAGAAAAGATGAAGATATGTATACAGGTGCAATTCAGGAGACAAAAAGCAACTATATTAATCTACCTATGGCGATCACAAGAAATGAACTAGTGTTGTACATGTGTTAAGTCATAGGTCTGAATATAAAGGGAAAGAACGGGAGCGGACTTGCAGCCTCAGGTGCACGTTAGAAGACAAAAAGCAAGTACTGAGGTGGGTATGAGTTTACCAGAAGCGATGACACATGGATTGAGCTTCTTTTCATTGTCATTAGTTTAGACTAACATACGTTCTGTTAGAACTCAATACTCAAATATACCTAGAAGACGAAGTAAGTCCTCAGTTCAATATGTGATTGACTAAGACAGTAGCTACCTAGAAGACAAAGTAAGTCTGGATAGCTACATCAGTGCGGATTCTGTGCATATGAATCAAGTGCTGACCCTCAGTTCAATATGTGATTGACTGAGGGTGTCTGTATAACTGTACATGTATATATACGTACGTCGCAGCATAACGTAACACAGTTTTATTTGTATGCTATATAATACAACTGAAGTTCGAGGTCGGGAATGTAGTACGAGATAGATATTAATCCTCAGTCTTTGGTAAAGAACTGCATGTATTTGACCTGTAGTACGAGATAGATATTAATCTACAGGTCGGAGTAAGTAATGAGTGAGGTGATAAGTAATCGAAGTAACGTACCCTCAGTCTTTGGTAAAGAACTGAGGGAATAACGTAGCATATTGCAAAGGAAACATACGGTGGCTGAACCAGCTATACAGTCCGATCGCTCGATCGGGCTGAGAGAGAAAGGAAAGTGGAAAAGGAAAATAAAAATAAAGAATATTAGAAACGTTAATTAACCGGGAAGTAACCGACGACAGCGGAGAGTCTCTCACAACAGGGAACAATCAGTGGGGTACAGTAAGTAGATTTAGTATTGCACCTGAAGTTCGAGATCGGGAACGACTCGAACTTCAGATGGTAATGCGCCTCTTATACTTAAAAGTAAGACATTTCGAACATTATAGATGTTTTTGTGATGTAACGAATAGTCGCGTTCAAACAGGTGTTTGCACTAGGCCAATGCGAGTGGCGGTCATGTGAGCCAGCACTGGGAGGTTGACCGAGACAAAGAGTCTCAGACCCTCCCAGGTGCAGTGTATAAAATTTTATGGTAGTCTACAACTAACAGTAATCAATGACCAGCCAAGTAGGGCAGTCCTGCATTTTGAGCTACCCTCCCTCCCTATCCGAGGATGAAAGAACAAATTTAAAAAGTGGAAATTAACATATGTCATAAAAGAATTATATCTTTGGTAGCTTTCCATAGTCAAATGTCATATTCCTCGACAATGTATCATAACAATGGTAATTTATGTGTCAGGGCCGTAATGTGGACAGTGACTGTTTGACAGTGGAACAAAGGAAGAGAAAGACCAGGAGCACAGTAGAGGAGGCAATTGAGGTGACCATAGTGTGCTTACCAATAGTTTGCACTGCAGAATTTTTCTAATCTCTTGCACATGGACTGCATTGGAGATGTCAGAAAATGCAGACAGTCAACAAGCTATATTGAGAATATCTGCATAACAATGAAGAATATACATGTGACGAGGCTAGACAGCAAAGACATTCATTTTTTTTGGTGGTTCTATAATGGCTGCTGGGCAGTTTACAAAGTTAGCCCCCAGCATCCATTGAAAGCACTTAGAAAGTGCCAACATAGCATTCCTAAAAATGAAATGATATGTATATTACATGAGGAGCAGCCCACTATAGAAAAATGCCTTTATGCACTTTGTGTAGGACTCAGCATCACTTCTTGCCAGGGGGGCACTTAGTTCCATACCCACTAAAAAACTGCATGCTGCCCTCCAAGCCCTATGTGGTTTGACTCCTTCTGTTTGGATGTTGTGCCATGTACCAGACACTAGGTTCTTATGTAGTGCCCTTGGCCCAAGCCTTTGTTGAGATTGTGTTACACTGTGCGCACTGGCTTTAGTCACTGGAAGTCAGGACTGCAGTCAGGGTTGCAATGCCAACTCAATGGTAATATATATGTGGAAAAAGAGTGATGATTGCCTTCAGTCATTATTCCAGAGACTGAGGGTAAGTGCACTATTTACTTACAAATGGACACGTTTACTTATGCATACCATAGAGTAACCTGTTGTATTCTAGGTATGCATAGAATACAAGTCATTATTCCAGAGACTGAGAAGTAACTGTCAGGTTCTGCTGACTACAGGGGCTTCCAACTGTAAGCAGGTCCTTACTAGGCGGACTCGACATCTGAGGGAGTAGTCCCAGAAGAAGTCCGGATGGGGGAAGGTACTCCGGGGGTGCGCGGAGTACTGGAAAATGAGCAAGAGGGTGTCGGGGTTCCAGGCAAAGTCTGGAAGCGGGGAAGGTGGGATGGGGGGTGCATGGAGGCAAGATAAGAAAAACTGGGAAACTGAGACAAAGTCCAGGAGACTGAGGCAAAGAAAGAGAAGGAGACTGAGAAAATAACGGGAGACTTGGAGAGAAAAGAAGATATAGATTGGCAGACAAGTTAGACAGACAAGCTCGTACAAAACGGAAGTACGACAAAGTAACAGCAAAGGTAATATCAAGACTACTCTAGCAGAGTGCTACCTACAAATTTAAATAGGGAGGTCCGGGACTGGGTCAGGGAGGCTTTAGCCTGGGGGTGACGATTGGGGTTGGTGTGCAGGGCTGTGTATCCGAGGTATTGAATAGCATTGGAGATGATTGTGTGGGGCGTCTGGGGGTGGTCACACGGGAAGCCCGGTGATTGGTGGGTATTCAGGTTGCTATGTTGGGTAGGAGGGTCGATCGGGAGTTTTCGGGGCAAAGGCGGGTGCCAGACATGATGCGGGGTTGATGGAAGTTATGCTGGAGTGCCGGGGCTGATGGGAGGTGTGCCGGGGTGCCGGGTTTGATGGAGGTGTGTCCCTTGGGGTGTAGGCAAGGGTCCTGTTGTCCCGGGGCAGTTGGGGTGATCTGGTGGGTGTCTGGGGTTTGGGACTTAGTGCGGGTTGTGACAGTAATCTGTTGTATTCTAGGTTAAGACTTCTAACAGCTTTTATTTATTTGACACTAGGCAATCAAGTTTCAACCTTTTTGTGATGACATTTCACCATTTATTTCCTGCTTCTTCACTTGTAATTATTTTCTCTGAATCAGAGTTCTTCAAAATTCTTCACTTGCACCTAAATTTTCAGAATAGCCTTGGACACTATTATTGTGTAAAAGCATTTACTTCTATTTGTCTTCCAGACATTCACTTGATGGATGAGAACAGTGGACTCTAGTAAGGAATTTCCTCTGCCAGCACTTCTAGTTCAGACTGTTGGACACTGCTGGCACCAGAACCTGTTTCCACTAGAAAAATTGACAAAGAAATGTGTCATACCATTTTTTTTTGCAACTTTTTGCCTTGGAAAAAGGCATTTTCCATTGTCTCAAATCTTTTTCTGTTGAATGTGTACATTGGAAATGGCATGACACATTTCTTTGTCACTTTTTCTGATGTAAACAGATTTGTATCAGGGAACTACTATTTCATATCTATTTCTTCACTATTTCTTCACCCTTTCTTCACCCATTTCATATCTTTTTCTTCACCTCTCAGCCTTGCTCTCAACCCTCTAGACTCCTGCCTACTTGGCTGGGAGATAGCACAGGCCATTCTCCTTTGATTTACTCTCTCAAACATCAAATTGGTCTAAGTTTCAAAAGAGGGAGTTTTTCCAGCCATTATTTACTCCCTCTTTTCAGACTCAGCTGCACATGTGACCCAGACATGTGACCCAAACAGGTGATCTGGACATGTAACCATTACATGTGACTTATATATCATGTGACTTACTTTTTATTTTCTTCAAGCATCTGGCAAAGTGAATCTTAGACTTGTTCTCTTTGGATTTCCCTCTGCCAGGTATGCAGCTATTATTAATTACTTATATATATACTAATACACTCTTTGAATTTTCCTCTGCTAGCTGTATGATTGAGCTATAGTATAATAGACCATACCTGTTACAGCATGTATGAGTATGTACCACTATCTTTTGTAGTGGTAGATTAAATTATTATGTAATATCTACATTGTATTTAGTTGAGGTTGCATTTATGTAACTTCAAGTAGTCTTTTTGCACCACCATAGCCAGAATCAATTGATAGGTTCTGACTTACTGTTTAGTATGTGTAAGACTCCATAACTGCATTACATTTTTTTAAGTTAATCTATGTTGACTATCTTTGCTATGGCAAGCAATTGAACTTCTTCACAAGAAGTCCAAAAAACACTGATCCATGATTGTACTGTATTGTTATGGAGCAAATGGTTACAGTAGTGAGTGGGCATAGCAATGTCCATGGAGCAAAGAGTTTCTGGGCATAACCCCAGAAATTCAGCTAGTGGAGTGCCTCAGAGCACTCTATAGAAATTAGAAAGTGATGCCACATCATATTGTGCTGTGAGTGTGGAAGGTGGAGGAATGCCAGGAGGCCTTTTCTCTGCAACTCCCATTCAACCATCAGATGATGGTCAACCATCTGCACAGAGTGGAGAGACTAGATCAGTCACTCCTAGTGTGAGATAAGAAGTGAGCCAGACCAAGCTCCATGAGAGCTCAGTAGTTGAAATTGGCCATCCTCAACCCACCTTGCCAGGTGTGCAGGATATCTAAAGGGAACCCTATGTAGAGGAGACAGTTCCATCACAAGCTGGCCCATCATTGGGCACAGGGCAGAGAACAATGTTCTCATCCTACAATAAGACAGTTCCTAAGAAAGCACCCAATATCTCAGATACAGATTGTGAGACAGGTCTGGATGAGATACTCAACTGGAGAGTTCTTGCCTTCTAGAGAGACCAAGTAGAGATTTCTAAAGCCTCTACAAGACAATGCTTAGCCACGTGAGTGGCTAAATATATTGCTGTAAGGGCAACCTTTAGAAGCTATGGCTCAGTTACACAGCTGGCAAAGGGAGATTCAAAGTGTATTAGTATATGTATAAGTAATAGAAGTAAGCAATAACAACTACACACCTGGCAAAGAGAGATCCAAAGAGAACAAGTCTGAGGATTCACCTTGCCAGATGCTTAGAAAATAAAAGTAAGTCACATGATATATAAGTCACATGTAAGGATTACATGTCCAGATCACCTGCTTGAAGTCACATGTCTGGATTCCAGGTCTAGGTCACATGCTGAGGTCACATGTGCAGCTGAGTTTGAAAAGAGAGAGTAAATGATGGCAAGTTGGTCAGAAATACTTCCTCTTTTAAAACTCAGCTCAAGTTGATGCTTGAGAGAGTTTGGCCTCAGACCAAGTAAATCCCAGAAGTGTGGCATGTGCTGTCCCTCAAACCAAGTAGGAAGGGTTTGAAGGGTTGAGAGCAAGGTTGAAAAGTGTCCAGAGAGTAGAAAGCAGGGCTGAGAAGTGAGGAAGTAGCAGCTGAGGGGTGAAGAAGTAGCAGTGAAATAGTAGTCTCCTGACAGAAGGCTCCTTCCTGAGCAAAACCTTACAAGACAGACTTGAGGTGGCTATATAAGAATAATGTCTGGCAGTTATGGCTAATCCTACAACTGGCAGTAACATTTGAAGTTTATTAAATGTGGTATGATATGACAAGAATACAACTAATCACCTAGCAGAGAAAAATCCAAAGAAAAGTCTAAGAATTTCTCTGCCTTGGTATAGTGCATTAGCACAGGGTGAAAAAGACTGTACAGGGCAGTGAAGCACAAACCCTAACTGTGGAGTAGGTCTGGAGATCTCTGAAGAGTTCAAAAATAGAAGTTCTCTGATATCACCCCTGCCAGGGGACTCCCCTCTCTGTTTCTTTTCTTTTCAAGTTCATTTACTATTACTACTTTTACTTACTTACTTCATTCTGCCAGCCTGAGCACCAATGGCTGATAATGTCAGCCTTGGTTCCAATAGCTGCTTATGTCAGCATCAATCAGATTGACCCTAGCACAGCCATGCTCAGCATGATCAAGTGACTGACTGCACTATTTTTGGGCTCCTAGCTCTGGAGAATCCTTAAACTTGTTTTCTCTGGATTTTCCTCTGTCAAGTGATTAGCTACATTCTGTTACAAAGTTACAAATATGATATCTACCTCCGCTAACATAATTAGCTAAGGACAAGTCTGTCAGGACACGCCTCGATAGACCTAGTAAGAAATGCAAAAGGGCAGGTGGGGTAGCATCAAAACCCCTATAGAGAAAGCTTGCTACCACTGCAAAAGAAGTACACAATGTTGCGCATCAATCTACACCAACTGACTACGTGTTAGCGATCCCTAGCAGCCATGCGTTGTACTTGGCCCCAGATACAACCAGCAAGCTGAATCACTGATGTATGCCAGGTGCATGCAAAGAAGTGTGCTTGACGTCTCATCTCTGGAGTTGGTTCCGTATTGTAATGGGTTCTAATACACCTTTGGATTTTTTTCTGCCAGTTGTGTGATTACCTGCAACTTCCAGAGGTCACTCTTATAATCCCCCTCCTAGAGTGTAGCATTCTAATGTGCTAGATAGAAGAAGTTCCAAATTGCTTGATCAGCTGAGAAAATTGAGTAGATGCCTCTGATAGCATGAGGAACATTCAAGTATTGCTGGTAAAACTCCCAGACAAGAGCAGGGGCATGGACATTCCCCTGTAATTAATCATTCAGAAACCAATGAATAGATAATAGATATTATATACAACTATTCAAATTTCAAAAATCCATCAGAAGTTTCCATTGTATATTGTATAATTGTTCAAGAGTTTGATAAAAGTGTATGCCCACACTTACCTTGATTACTCCTTGACCATCATCTAACAGTTGGACTTATAAGTACAAATAGTAGCAAATAATTGCATTTTTCTATTCTGTAATTGTTTACATGGAGTTCAACCTTCTTTGTTAAACTCCAGGTGAGCACAATAGTATTATTCTATATGACATATATCTACCAACCTTCTTTGTTGAACTCCAGTTGAACTCCAGTTCCTCATATGAACTAAGTCAAGACTTTATTGTCACCTTTCTGTGCTAATGGCAACCTTCCTCATACACATCTAAGATGTCTGTTGCTATCATTTGTAATCCAATATGAAGGACCAAAGGGCAAAGGGTAACCTTGCAGAGTAGCCTTTGGAGTTACCATTCATAAGTAGAAGGCCTGCAGACTAATTATAAATATATATTTGTTTCTAGAAAGATACAACTTTGCTCTAGAAGCTAGAAGCTATGTAGTAGTAGTACTAAAAGTAATTTAATTTTTATTGTTTTAAGAACTCTTTTTTCATTAATGGGCTTATAGGTTGGGGGTTAAAGGATTGGATAGGAGAAGGGAAAGAGGGGAGGGCCTAAGGATGAAACCATAAATAGACGGTTCTGGTTCTATTTTTTCCTATTTGTGAAATTAAACTCTTAGCAAGTTACAGGTTTAAATGATAAAAAAGGTATTTTAAATTTAGTTAATTTAAAATTAAATTAAATTATAACTCTAAAAATATTCTAGTCCAGAACTCCGCAATTCCAACTCCCTTCAGCACCTACCTCTGGCTCAGGCCACCTACCTTTATCCTTCTCTCTTGGCTTGGCTTAGCTTGGCTAGAAGTAGAAATTTGTTCTATTTCTAAATAAGGAGTGTCTGGGTGTTGAGAACCTATCCACATTAAAATTAAGAAATCACTATTTAAATTTGAATGATTGCTGGATGTTCATTTGCATATCAGATTACGTTCATGGCTAGGGCAATTTGAAATCAAAATTAGAAGTAGAAATAGCCAATCTCCTTTGGAATAAGAAAAAAGGAGTCAAGGAAAAACAGACAGGAGAAATAATATTCAAAATAAATTTAAGAATGACAGTTATAGATTCTTGTTCTGGTCGATTCATCTCTTATTACTAATTGAATCCATCTCAAACCAGAAAATATTATACTAAAATATAACATGGGGTTCTAGACTAGAATATTTTTAGGGTTATAATTTAATTTAATTTTATGAACTAAAGTTTCAAGTTTTCTTGGAAGACTTTAGCATGGAGAATTTCATAGGTGGACAAATACAAGACAATAAATGGAAAATACAACGGTATAATCAGAACTGATAATAATCTTTTTTTTCTATTTGCCTTCAGAGAAAAAATTTTTAAGGCAAGAGGACTCCTTTCCTACTGGATGCACTTTGGCCTTTATCCTTAGGGAAGAAGAACTTAAATGTCAATTTTTCAGGCTGAATTAAATTTAATAGAGGAACTGGGGATGTTACCACCTCTTTTTATGAAAATTTAAAAATGCAGACACGGAGCCAGCATTTGTCACAAATCTGTCATTAATCACTCAGAAACCAATGAATAAATAATAGATATTATACCCAATTATTCAAATGTTATCAATCTATCAGAAATTTCCATTGTACATTTTACATTTGTTCAATAATTGCTATTAAAAGAAATATGTTGTTTGTTACAAATCTATTACAAATCCATTATAAATTCCATCACAAATCTGTCACAAACCTATCATTCATTACTCAGAAAACAATGCATAAATAACAAGTACTATACAAATATGTATGTAGAGAATGTATCTGAGATTGCCATCATATGTTTAGCATTTATTTAATGGTTTTCATCATTTGCATGGCCAAAGATCTGTGATCTATTGCAAATCTGCTCCAAAATCTATCATCTGCTGCCCAAAAATCTATGAACAGAGCTGCAGCTATATAAATCTGCTAGACCATAAAATACAACACACTGTTGACAGCCATGTATTCTATAGCATACTGTAAGTGTTTTGTTACAGTGTAGCAGATTCCACTGGACATGTATCACACATTACAGAGTGTGCTCCACTACAATATATGACATGTATCCTTGTGATTGTCAGGGAACTGGTCTTCAGACCACATCCAATCCTATTCTGAGCTTAGTCTGATGATGTGCCCACTTATAACACATCCAAATGACCACTCAGCCTGTCAAATTCCCTTCTATCTTCTAGTAGTCAGCCTTGATAAGTCATATGCATAGACCTTACTCAGCATCAATTATTGTTAGTCATACTCCATTACATACCAGGGCCTGATTAGTAAATAGTATTAGTAATAGTGCAGCCACCAATGTAGTACTAAACAATAGCAGTATTCTTCTGGCCTATCCACTAACTCAATTATAAGCTCTTTAGCAATGTCTGACTACTTGGTTAGCCTTGCTGGTCTCTTGTCTGACTCTTGCCTGCCTCTACACTTGCTGGCTCTGTGAAAGGAGTTCTGCAGATGTTAAGTGTTCTTCTTACAGTGATGTCTCTCTGTGCAAGATTCATGTCTGATAGTGAAAAGGTAAGCTAAGTCAAGTTGCTAGTTGCTATGTAGCCAATTAATAAAATGATTTACCTCTTTAAAAAAGCATTGGGCTCACTTAGAGACAATTGATGAATTGGTTTGTCCCTACAAAACACTAGTCTCAGATTGCTCTCTAGGTCTTGGGGCCATGTGAGCCATGCAACTTGAAGCCCTTATTAGTCTCATAAAATTCATAATTTATCCTGACCAATGCACTGCTTTTGCTGAGATGTAGGACAAGGAAGAAAATAAAATACTAGTCTGTCAAGAAAGCTCACAAAGCTGGTCTCAGGCAAGATTTGTGATTCTCATGCCTAGTGGCTCATTAGAGCAATTGCTGGATTTCCAGATATAATAGAACAAATTAATTACACCCTGCAAGAACAGACAGGGTGGGTCTGAACCATTTTTAATAGTAAATGTAAAGGTGACCTCTGAAGACTGTGGCTTAGTCACACAGCTGGTAGAAAAAGATCCAAAGTGTATTAGAACTTGTACTGATAATACTACAATTACTACTTACTTGGCTGAGGGAGATTCAAAGAGAATGAGTCTAGAGATTCTGTCAAGGAACCCATCTTTCATTTTCCTTCTCACCCTCTAATCCTCTTCTGGCTACTCCCACTATAATTTTCCTTTATGGCCCTACCAGCCAGGACTTTAGCTGCACTGGTTCTCTGTTTATAATTCATTTACTGTCAGTCTTCTAGCACAGCTGCATTGGAACCCTTCTTTCATCTCTTATTCTCACCTTCTACTCCTTCTCTGGCTATCCTTACTATGATTTTTCTTTATGCATTTCCTCAAGCCCTATCTGCTGGTACAACTTTTAGGACTCTAGTTGCACTGGTTCTCTGTCCATAATTTATTTACTGTCAGCCCCCCAGCACAGCCACTTCTGGATTGAACAGTCTCCAGGTTTCCACTGTTTTAGGTTAAGGTTGAGGCTTTCTGTTATTTTGTACAGTAGCTCCCATGCATCCAGAGCCTTGGAAGCACCACCTTTGGCATAGGGAATCCCCAGAGTTGTTCTCTTTGGACCTTCCTCTGTCAGGTGTGTAGCTATATCTGTACAACCTTAAATAGTACTGAATATACTTTGGACTTCCCTCTGCCAGCTGTGTGACTGTCACAACCCCCTTCTAATGCCCCTTCTGAAGCTTCTCCTAATGACTCCCAGAGCCCTGACCTTTCTTGGAACTATTCCCAGCGACTATGCTACTACCTCCTAGCTACATGCTACTATTATGCACATTCCTGGGCCATCACGCATTATCCCAGACCATCACATGTTACCCCAGGCCATCACACGTTATCCTGGGCCATTACACATCACTCCAGGCCATCACAAGGATTACTTAACCTTCACACAATGAATGATCCAGCCATCACATGTCATGCAGATCACTTAGCCATCATGTGTTACACTGCTGCTGACACCTTCATTAATCTTGCAGACTGCCCATGTAATTTCCTCAATATAGCTGTCCTCTGCTCTGCCACTACACATTCAATCCTTGGACCTGCCCAGAACCCTTCCTAGACAGTGCCTTCCTCTGCCTGCAGTACATAAAGACCATAGATAGCTCCCATGTATCTTAGTCTTAATATTACCAATAACAATCTGTATCTCTGTTCATCTAAATCTCTATCTAATTCCTTTTTGTGCTTGCTTTAATCTCCTTTGTACTTGCCTTGGCCTCCTATTCTGGCACACACATTATCAACTAGCATGCACTACACTTTATTAACTCAATTTTATCTCATCATCAGAACTCCTTGATATACTTGACAGTCCACCCTCAGCTCAACCCCCAGAGCAAGTTCTTTAACTCTGGAACTTACTTTTTTTGCTGTCTCATGCTCTGGAACCAGAGCTCTTGATGCTGCATCTACATAATTCAGCACTTGCTTGCACCTCATAAAGTTGTTGCTTACTAGGAAAGGCCCCCAGGCCAGCAGAACCTGACATAATATCGAGACTCTTCCTTACACTGCTCTTGATAGCTACATATATGTAAAACTACTACCCTACAGAATACCAGGTCAACTTGTACAAATGCCCAGTACCCAACTACTACTCCACCTCCCAACTACTTTACCCACAATCCCTGTATGAATAATATCCCCTCTACTGACATTGGATTCTGGACTATGCCCAGAACAGCTACAGTCCTTCAATTAGCCAGGAACTGCTCCTGAACCTCATGTTGACACATGCAAATGATAGATCCCACTTCTGAACTGCTTGGCAGTCTCTCAGAAACCCCACCCTACTTCAACGGGTCCCACCCAGTACTCCCAAGCATAGAACCCTTTATCCCAACACCACACTATGGCTACCAACCTCCTCCATCTGCCTGTAAATGCTCCCATCCCAACCCCCAGCCCCAATACTGCCTCACCACCACCCCACTTGCTAGGACACCACACTTGTTCCTAGGACAACATTGGCAAGCTGGAGCCTACAACTAGCAACATGATGAAATTCTTCAGATCTTCTGAATGATCCTAGAAGACTTCATACAATGGACCTGGGCCCTACTATGTCAAGCCACCTCCAACATTCTTTATGCCCTCAATCTGGTAGGAGGTCTATTTGACCAACCAGCTGCATGCATAGTAGAACACTCTGTCCACCACCAAGCTAACTCAGTTCCTAGCTCCTTCAAAACTTGGAAATGCCTTGCTGACCCTCTGGAGTCTTTTGGCATGACCTACAATGCATGGCCACCTCTGCCACCTCCTCCCATGACCTGACCCAACAGTGCTAGCTCCAAAGACACCTTCCAGTACATTAACGGAACTGCCTCAAATACTCAACGCTCCTGGGAATGACCCTCTCAGGGCCCTCTGCCCTCGACCATATTTCTTCAAAATTAAAAACCCTGACAGAAAATACTGCCACACTTTACCCCTGTCAACCACTCATGGAAGCCTGGCCAGTCCCCCTTGAGGGCCTTCCTATTACTAGAGCTCCCAGCAATTCCTGAAACCACCTCTGCCACCCCCACCCAGAGGCCTCCACAATCCACCATCCCCAGACCAATTCTCACCCCCCAATTGAGCCCCCAGAACACCTCTCAGAGGATCTGCATCCCTCTGGAAATGGTAGACCCCCAAACCCCAGGCCCCCTAGCAGACCATCAGGTGAACCAGGAGGATGGAAACCTGCCCTCAGTGCATTCCCTCCACATGGAGGGGGGGAGTAACCATTACTACTACTATTACTAGGCAGAACCACCACCCCATAACACCATGGCACAGGACAATGCCCAGAATGCTATAGCCCAGGAAGAACAACTCAATATTCAGAAACCTGAAAACTTCAACAGCCAAGACCTGCAGAAGTGGTGCACCTTCCTTATGCAGTGTCTTAATATATTTCAAGCAAAGCTGCTAACTTTCTAGATCAAAAGTTCCCAAGTTGCCTTTGCTGTATCCTATTTACAAGAAATTGTTTTTGACCACTACACAGCTTTGCTCTGGTATAACTTTAACAACCCAGTACTCTCAAATTAGCAAGCTTTTGTTGACAAATTCTTCAACAAATTCAGTGTTTTGACATAGTAGCTGAAGTGAAGGACAACCTCTTCAACCTCTGCATGCAAACTAAGGAGCAGTTCACTACAGTCATCATACATTTCAAAAGGGAAGCTTATGAGATAGGCTAGAACTTCAACGCCCTCCACCATGCCCTCCTGCAATGCATCAAGGATGTCTTCCAACTTGCCTTGAAACAACTATCCTATGAAGGATACAAAACCCTAGTCACACAGATTGACAATAATACTGGGAAGACATGCAAACTTCCAACCTACCTGGAACCCACAGAGCAACTCTTCATGGCAACCAGGCCAGTGGAGCTGAATTTCTGGAGCTCCTCCTGTGACTCCTGGAAATTGGTCCCCTGTGAGTAAGGAATCTCCAAATACTAACTACAGCAGTGTTCTCCAACCCCTGCTCAACTCAATGCTGTAGCACCCCCTGACAACCCTGGCGACACTCCCAACCTCAAAGAACCTCTGGACACCTCACCCAATGACAACTCTGCCAAAGATCAAGATGAAGAGATCCTCTGGGCCAACCAGACCCAGAAACCCACACACCCCTAGATAGAAGTACTGGACAATGTTTAGGAGCACTGGAGGAAGGAAGATGTATGTATCCCAAAGTGTCCCAAGGAACAGACCATAGAACACTATCTGGACTTTTGAGAGAGAAGACATGAACTTCCAGTACTCAAAAAATGACCAGGCAATTTAGATCTGGAAGATGCACTAAATCGCAGAATAAACCCTGACATTTTCTCTACACCTCTTTTCTATCTTCATGCAATGGCATTCTTACAGGACACTCTCACAGCATATCTCACCTCCCACTTCTCCCATGCACTCCTACTCCAAGCCCATCTCACTCTCTCTAGAGACCCCTTAAATACCCTAATTGACAGCAGCGCCACTGACAACTTTATTGACAAATCACAAGTTCTTCTCAGGACCACTCAATAACTCTTGGTCCCCATCTGACTCTGCCTTTTCAATGGAAATGCCACCTTGGCAGGGAATATTACCCACTTTATCCACATGCCTGTCATCTTTGCCAATAGCCATTCTCAGGAACTCCAGATGTTAGTGACTGTTTAAAACTCCCCTCCTTTGCTCCACTGATCTTAGGGCTTCCTTAGCTCTATGACATCAACTCCTGCATTAACTGGCAGAAACTCACCCTTCAGCTTGATTGCAAATCAAATGCTGCCAACCAGCAGCTCTCCTTTGACATCCTGCACCCCCAGGATTCTGAACACTCCTGCAAGTACTCCCCAGACATGACCATGACTCACTTCCAACTCTGATCCAAGTTCTCCTAATCCTTTGTCATCAATGCTCAAGTTGGGGATGCACTGGACCCACTGCTGGCACTCATTAACAGTGGGGCCACCAGAATATTCATTAGTAATGTGCTAGACCTTCCGCATCAAGACAACAACCAATTTCTGAGCATCCAGTTGTTTAATGGTAACTCTTTCCCATCAGGCCCCACCTCAGTACTATGACCTTGGATAATAGCCTGACATTCCTCTTCAAATTCTTCATTACCCAACTTTATAAATCAACCTCTATTGTTCTGGAACTACCCTGGCTATGCAATGCTAATTCTAACATTGACTGGAGGACCCTCACCATAATGATCTCCCAGCCCAGAGCCCACCTTGCAGCCATCATCCACCTCCAGAACATTGATTCAAATGATACACCCTGCCTAGCAGCACTCCAGGTAAGTTCCAGAGGGGGAAAGGAGCAACCCTCACCCCTTACAACAGCAATTCCAGGCCCTACCCAGAATACCCTGAGGTTTTCCCCTAACATTCCCCAGAACAGATACAAGGGCCTGAACTACCTGACACAGAAGCACAGGACCTCCCACCCTGCCCCAGAGGTCAACACCAGATCTTAGAACACTCCTCTCAAATCCAGGACACTCAACATTAAAATTATTGGTACTGCCCCCTTTGCACACATTGTCTGGGAAGAATTCCCTGCCTTTCAGCTCCATGTCTTGCCTACCTTCTCAGAAATACACTTACAAACAAACAACATCCCCCAGAGAAGAAGTCTGAAGAGCAGACTCTGCAAGAAGTAGTCCCTTCAGAGTACCATAAATTTGCTCATATATTATCCAAAGGAAGTGCCAAGGAACTTCCTCTACACCATGCCTATAACTACTAGATTGATCTTGAGGATAGTGTGACCCCCCCCTTTTAGCAAAACCTACAACATGTTCAAAGTTGAACTTTGCACCCTCAAGGATTACCTCAATGAAATGCTTGGCAAAGGCTTTATCTGAGCCTTGATCTCCACTGCCAGTGCCCCAGTGCTATTTGCCAAGAAGAAGGACAGCTCCCTACAGTTCTGTGTTGACTATGATGGATTTAACAAGATTACTAAGAAAAATTGCTACCCCATTACAATACAACAGACTGTAGCTAATCACCTGGCAGAGGGAAATCCAAAGAGAAGTCTAAGGATTTCCCCAAGTCAGGAGCCTAAAAATAATAGTGTAGTCAGTCACCTGACTGTAATGAGTGTGGCTGTGCTGGGATTGACCTGTTGGACACTGACATGAGCAGCCATTGGAACCAAAGCTGACATAATTGGCTGTTGGAACTTGGGCTGGCATAATCAAGTAAGTAAGTAAAGGTAGTAATAGTGAATAAATTTGAGAAGAAAAGGAATAGTGAGGGGAGTCCCCTGACAGTAAACATGAATTATTAGCCAATGATTCATGATTATGTGACTATGACTGTCACACTGGAGCATGGCATAAAGGATGAATAAAGTCACAGAAAACAAGGGAAGAAGTAGTGGTCCCCTGACAGTGGACCTGATTCAGTGTATTTGGATAGATGTGTCCAGACAGTATTGTATGTTGGAATATTGCCTTTTTTGATATCTTACAAGAATTTTCACAGTTTCAACTTTGCAAAGAACTTGCTCAATCACTGATTCAAAACATTTTGCAATGATTATGAGAGTCATGTCTTGAAACTGTTTTTATTATTTGCTTCTTCATGCTTTTTCAAGTTACTCTGATTGATCTTACATTTGAAAAGATGCCAGTTGTGGAAAACACTGTGACCAATAATGTGTTGACTGACATGGAAAGGGTCCAAGGTGTCAGAATTTAAGAAACAACTAATTGCACCTGTGCCTGCAGCTCCAGCCCCACAACCTGAGAAGAGGATGGCTTGCAATGCGAAGTCAACTCTGAAGCCTCTGATAATACTGGTGGACAAACCATCTGTCTTGGAAAAGGAAGTATTCCTACTCACCATAGCTGCCAATGGAAAGCTGCTAAACACAAGTGAGAATAATAAGCCTGCTCCTTTGCAAGAAGGGGAAGCGGAAGAAGAACATCCAGTTATTTATACAAGCTGTGAGGGATAAGCTTGCTTACATTTTTACAACCAGCAACAGAAGTACACCTAGGCCTGTTGGCTTTGTAATGGGATCTGGTTGAATGTACTTTAGTCATACATAATCAGCAATTTCCAGATCAGCCCAGAGCCTGTTCTCACTGGGTGACTGACAACTAGACTATATGTCATACCTTGGCTTATGTGATATCTCCCTTTTCTAGAGACCTCTCATATATTTTGATTTACTGTCCATGTGACTAGGTAGTTATCTGCCATTATTTGCCACAGTCATGTTATCTGCTGTTATCTGCCATATACCATGCTATTTACCATGAGTAACTTGCTATAACACAAGCCCCTCAGTCAGTTACACCACGAGCTGCAGGAATGCACAGCAGTAACTTCTCTGAACTAAATATTCTTTCCTATTTCTGAGGCAAATCAGGAATTATCGAGATAATGCAGGTAAATTGAAAAAGTTTGACAAAATAGGACCAAATACTGACCAAGAGTGCAGCTTCCTCACATCATTAATTTTCACTTTTCCATGTACTTAATGTGAGAGAGCATATTATTTATAAAAGATCATTCAAAACATGTTAAAGGAGAACAAAAGATGCAGTGAAAGATATTGAATTGCTCATTTATGATGCCGTTTGATCATACCAGAGAAAGTTGGCTTTGGCCTTATTACTTCCTCCAACCTGATGCCCAACACCCCACATTCCTCCTTCCAAGGCAACTCCTTGTACTTCCAAGGGGGCGTGAGCTTAATGGTGTGCAGTCTCGGCAGCTTTTTCGCGCGGACAGCAGTGAGAATATCTTCAATCAGTGACTCCGAGTAAAATTTGAAACTCCAGCCCACCAGTTCGACGGTCTCGAGGTCCAGATGAGGTTCCATGGATTCGTACTCCGAGGTGGGGATATCGGTTGAATCGAGCACTACCGTCAGTTGCTTCAACTGAGGAAAGAATCGGAAAATATGGACCAATGCAATGTCTTCCCCAGCATACATGAGATGCGTAACAGCAGTGGGGAAATGACTATAGGCCGCACAGAGGTCTAATCTGTCGCCAAAAAGACAAGTCATATCAAGATGGCACAAGCGCGGGAATCTGAATTGATCAAGCCTCTTCAAATCGAGCCCATCAAGGCGTAATGTATGTAAAGAGGGAAGAGTATATGGGGGCAGAGAATCAAACGGTGGCCATTGAGAGTTCTCCTTTGCTGCCTTGAATTCTTCCACAGTCGATGCGTCAAACCAACCAGACATCTCTGAATAGTCCCAATCGTCCTTGAAACATACCAATCTATATTCAATGACCAGCTTACGCTTCTTTGGTTCTTCGTCGTCATACACATTCCAACGTGGATCAAACTTTCTGATGCCAATGATACGACATGACTCGAGATTTGTGAGATAACGCAACATCATCTCCACACGGTCTGTCCGGATCCGAAAGCCATACAATTCAAGACGCCGGAGAGTTTTTGACAAATATGTTGCGATAGTCATCCATAAAGCCTTGTGAGTGAGGTGGAGAGTGAGGTGGGGAAAATCCTCCTCTCCAGGAACCGAGCGAGTCACTCGGGCCATTAGTATCTCCAGATTGGGACATGCTGGGATCAAACCCCATAAGATATGGCCGCCCTCGTACCAAGCCTCGTCGGCGTAGATGATATGGCCGACACCCAGATAGAAGTCGAGACGGCGACATCTATATCCTCGAGGGATGCGAAACCCTGGAGGTGTTGTTCTGAGGCTTTGAAGGATTATTGGGACATATTCGAAGCGAAAGATCATCACGATTTCATAGAGATAAAACTCCATGAAATTGTGAAAAGTCTTGGAAACCAAGGAGAGAGAGGTCTTTGTTTTCATGGAATCGAATACAAGTTGAATGACTGCATCACGGTCTTCAAAAAAGCTAGAGGGAGAAGTGTCGAACGCCTCTGGGACAAGTGTTGCTTGTCGAAGAATGGAAAATAATATCTCGGTCGGAAAGGCCATTTCAGACCCTGCATTTACAACAATCAAAGTTAATCAACTCTTATAACCTTTTCGGAATTTGCCGGATTCATCCCTGGTTGGACAAGAGTGATAAGATTACACCAACATCGCTAGCGTTCCTTGTTGACGTCTTCAACCACATGCCGCCTCATGCCGCCCAGTGAAAGGCCTGGACTTGGTGGAAGGTACGACTTGACATCTTCCAGACTTGGCTTTGATTCGTTTAGCTGGTTCCCAACCATTGTGCTTTCTTTCATTTGAATTCAAAGCCCCTATACCGGCTCCTTCTGCTGTGCATGACGCAGACGGTAGGCTCATCGGGAAAGTTCATGACGGCATGATGGATATGTGGAGGTTTGGACCGCACCATGTAATATTGGAGATGGTGAAGTACCAGATTGGCGGAAGAAGCAAGTTTGCATCGCTGTTGCAAAACAGATGGCGTCTATCATTCCCATAGAGGTCAACTGTAGTTGCAGTTGGGGTTTATTGAGTCTCACTAAACCGAAGTTTATCCGTGAGGGATCAGCTGAGAGTGTGTATTGTCACACGTAAACTAAGTACCATCTTATATAGTTTTTGTATGTGTGCTCATGTCGGTTTACAAACATCCTCGGAAGCAATGCTATCCTTACTGAAAGGTTTTAAGACGTCGTGCACAGGTCCAGGTTTCGTGACTGCCTCATGGAATGAGCAACGGGACTCAAGTGCTTACCCCAACACTATAGGTCCCGGCCTGGTCATGAAACGCCTCCCGAAATACGGAGCGAGATCATGTCCCATCTTACCACAATTCCAATCACCTTCCGCAAAAACTTTATCGTTCTAGACCTACTTCTTCTCTCCCCTCATAGATACGAACGCAGAGATACTCTGAAGGCTCTATCTCGAACTTGCACGGAATTCCGGAAGCAGTTCTTAGCGACCTACTGGGTAACGTTCCAGGATTTGGGTGATTACAAGCCAGTAGTACGTATATGGGAAACTGTATAGAGGAGGTGCAGAGTCCTTCATCTCCTTGTAAAGTAAAATCAGCGTGATAATGGACAACAGATCCGTCATCGAAGACTTCGTTCGGTGTTGAAAAACCCTGCAGAATGTCCACACTGTCGAACTTGTATGTACTTACCCCGAGATAACTTGGGATCTTAAGTAGGGATTTCAAGGGCACATTTTCCCAACGGTCCACATACTATCTCAACGCATGCCCAAAACGTTCTGCTCTCCTTCCCTGAGGTGAAAACCGCAGTCTGCAATTCGGGAAGTGGGGGGTAAATTCCTAGTAATTGCGAAGTACTGCAAAAAAGTCGAAAGGTTGGGGGTGATAGAGCTTGACGAAAAGCTCATGAAACGTAAACGTCACTTCTTGGGCTGGACTACGAGATGACGAGCACTCACTCAGGCCTCTCTCATAGGTCTCATTAAAGCAGTTCCAAACTCCAGAGAAATCAAAATCGGGCTGTATGATAGACACCGTGCGTTCGTTCCACCTATTCCACGTTATCAAGTAGAAAAGAGTCGAAATGCTGTCTTCGTCGGATAATCTTCGTTCAATAGAGTTAAGGGATCCACAGGCAAACCTGGACGACTCGTATGGATAACGAGCTTCAAAAGTGCCGAACAATCGCAAGACGTCTTTTACGATCTAGATACCTCGTCAGAAACGGTTGCCGTCAAAAAGGCTAGACCTAAGATGGTATGCAGTGGCCAGTAGGACAATTGATAGTCGTAGTAGAGTCATTATTATTGCAAGACCTTCAAGACCGCGCATTGGAATTGCACAAGTTAGGGGAATCGATGTGAGTCTCGTGATTCCACACGACACGTGAGTACTTGTGGGTCTGAATGCACAAAAATCAAGAAACTGGAACACTCGCTATATGTTGTTGGTGCCCTTGGATCTTCTTTGGAATTTTCTCTTGCTGAGGAAATGCGACAAGGCAACGAACATATATCAAAGGCTGCTTCTGTCCGCGTTAACGTGAAGCTTAATTATCCTGGTGACGATAAGAGGACGCAGGAACGCTCACCGACGATTGAGCCATAACACCTAGGACAAGGCCATTCACGAGTGAAGCTGCCGAAACTTTGACGAAGATATACATTCGCGTTGACTGCCAGGAAAGGTGACAGTTATGGTGTGAATAAAACAAGGATCAACTGCCTGGTCACTCTTCCGTCACCGCCCATGGTAGCGCCCCTTATCTTTTACAGACTTTTGGAGGAGACGTCAACTACAAAACGTCAAGTGCTGACAGACACCACAGAAAACAATGATCTGGATGCCGCTTGGTACTTGATGTGCTTGGGCCTTTAGGCGCTTTGCTCTTTTCTGGCAATCCTCTTTGGCGATCATCCTGTTTGCCAATCCACCTCTTTGATGGCCATCCTCTTTGGCAGTTTGATCTTTGACTTTCCTTCGAAGCCTTTAAAAGTTGAGTTAAGATGACTGTCTCAATACCCAAGTACACAGTTAGCGAAATCCTCACCAAACCTCTTATTACAACCTTTTCACGATGTCCTACGCCAATCCTCTTCATCCTCCAGTTCGCTCCTCCAACATCTCACATTATTCTTCCCTGGAAGGTGCCGTGGGCATTACTGGGTCTACCCGTCGCCGCCTCCCTCAGCAATCCTATAAACCTTCTTCGAAATGGGACCAAGCAATGGGACAGAA